>CAJHQP010008709.1:0-20000 GCA_905132765.1 Moricandia arvensis | reverse complement strand
TACCAACAAGTTTGTTGCTGATCACAAAAAACTCTACACATCCTAAACAGACTAAGCCATCTCATAGAGATAGCTCTTGAACACCAAACACAAGTGTAATACCGCTATAAAAGAAATCCAAAATTAATTGTCAGCACTTTCGGGAGATTTAAAAATTTTCCACAAAGAGATGCTCAATTCCTACCATCAAAATGACATAAGCCGAGAACCTTTCGCGGACTTTAAAGTGGGATGGAATCAGGTCAAAAGTGATACGGAACCGTAAGCCTAAGTAGCCATCGCACCCCCTAAAATCTTTATTAGACCTATGTCTTACCCTAAACCCGACACACTGGTCTCTAACGTCTCGAGGCATGATATCAAAAGATATGAGATCCTGAAAGCATGTCTCTTTGTCCATATCTAAACGCTCTTGAAACTTTGGAAAAGTTCTCTAACATCTTGAACGAGCAACGAATAGGACGATCCGCAAAAGAGTTGGGAGAGAGATGAAAACTCGTATCCTTCCCTCTGTACCTAACAAAAATCCAAATCTACTTAAACTCATTTTCAAGTAAAAAGCATAGTTGATTCATTAAAAAATCGCAAAGCGACCGGGGTCCAAAGCCACACGCTGTCAGTCCCGAAAACATAAAATTTGGCCACACTCAGTCAAAATAAACAGCCTACGAGGCTGGTCTCGAGGACGAAAAAGGTCCAATATACAATGCCATTGGAAGCAACATGCCTGATAATGCGTACACGACACACAACTCAGCCATAAAGGCTTCACTGGAAAACAGGAAGTAAGAACCTTAACTCCGGGATGAACTACGAAAGGCTTAAGCCCTTCTACAAGGGTACTTAGGCAGCTTTCAAAAGGCGCAGCCCCAATCCTACTGCATACTGCTCTTAGAGGAATAATTAGACCACTTTCAACAGAAATTTTCAACCATTGAAAATTTTGAATAAGTTAGAGGAAAAAGTTAACTAAACACCTAAGGCTTCCTACACTATGCAAAAATTTGAACTCTCGTAGAGATCGACATTGTTTGTGAGGCACTCTTTCGACAAAATCGTGAAAAGGCTTAAGTCGAAAAAACGGCCCGAGAAGCTCTAAAACTTGGCAAAAGCCCACTCGCAGTTTTACACGTAAAAGAGCCCAATTGAAAAGACGGTCTATCTTTTATTTTGCAGGAAGAGATAAATGTTGAGTTCGGAAGATAAATGTCAAGTTTCCAAGATAATGATGAAGATCGAGATAAAAAGGAATATTTCCGTGAAATGATAAGAAGATTTAGACTAAGAAATTCTAGCTTTGAAGAACTTAAAACTTAGGTGGCTAGGAACAACAGAGTTGTACTCAGATGTTTCTCCATCTTTATTCGACGATTCTGATTTCTTTAGACTCTGTAACTCATTGCACTTAGAAAACCTAAGCTTTATTCTCGACAAGCTCGATTTCTATGACTGGCACTCAATTACCAGACGAACTTGCTCCGGCAATCTGATCTCTTGGTCCACTCTTTTAATTGAACAACGTCCGACTTGATTTTTGAAAGGGGTACGTAGGCAGGCTTTCTTACGGTCCAGTCCCAAATCCTTCAAACATTTTTTTTCCGTCTATTGCTAAGCGAGTTACGGCCAGATAGGTTTCTCTCGATATAGGTGGCAGATCTAGCAAACTTAGTCTCGTTTTACTGCTTGTGTTATAGGAATTCCATTGTGATCCCGTTTCCAGACAAGCTTCATGTAAGCTTTCGTGTCTAGAGCACTCGTACGCAAATTCAAAATAAAGATCTATTGTTTTCTAATTTCTTTTATTATCTTTTCATACTTTCCACGTTTATTCATTTACTTGTCGTTGGCTCTCGCAGAGAATCCGGGACTTAGGGAAAGTTAGGGGTTCTGGAGTTTCTGTAGTTTACGAAAATCGACGGTGTGAATTTCAGTTCCCACATATGATTGAAATAAACATGAGGAACAGATAAATAAATTGCATAAAAAATAACAATAATAAAACAAGGGAGTCCAAGATCTTAGTCTGATAGTTGAATAGATCTCGTGCTCCAAAGGTAGCCGTCAGGATTGCAAGTATCAAAAGAGTTGTGCAAAAAGTGGTGTCTTGCAAGACAACTAAATAACCTAATAAATAGCCTAAATCTCAGCCTGGGATTTGTCTTGCAAATAATGGAACATCTGGGCATAATCGTGATTTCTTCAAAACTTAAGTAACTCGGTAGAAGTGTTGACCGTCGATCGACACTCAAGATGAGGCATTGATCGATGGTCGTAACGTTTCTTTGTTCTGAACTTGAATTCTCGGTTGAGTACTCTCAATGCTCTAGAATGATCCAAAAGCTCCAATTGCTTCCAATGAGTACCTGAACCTGCAAACACTCTAAAAATCATGAAATATCAACTGCCCCAGACTTATCCTTTGCTTGCCCTCAAGCAAAACATAGATTTAATCAGAGAATGGTTTTAAAACACAAAGACTTACCAGCTCCTTTGAAATTTGTTTCACCTAAATTTGTGTTGCAACCACATCTAATTATTTCCATGTACTTTACATTGCTAATTGATCTTCCATACCATAACATACCAGAAGCTATCTGTCATACCCTCTACTATCCTCATTTGAATACATAATATAAGGTGCATGCTTTATCCTGGGGGTATTGATCAAAGGACGCATGTATTCTTACTCAAGCAAGTGTCTGAACTTCATGTAACCTTTCTAATCCTTTCCCTCTCTCTTCAATGGACAATGATGCCGATACAGTTCATCTTGCCATCTCATTTCCGATTTAACTAACAAAGTTGCAGGCGAATACTTGGGTCATCGGTAATATACCTACCCCTCGCTTACAATAATGTGTGATCATTCCTTTGGATTAGAATATTGGGGTCACATGTAATTTACCTACCCCTCTGCATCTTAGGAAATCATCTAATTCTTTTCTCTTTTTTTTTTTCTTAGATACTGAAAAAGGTGAGAGGAGGATAAGAATGGTTCTAGAAAATGGTGCAGCAAACTATTCCAGAAAAAGGTTATAGTCTACAAATAATTAATAAAAATATTTAGATAATTGATAGTAAGGAATAAAACATAAAAATAACATGTGGAGTTAGTAACTACCTCCCCCAAACTTGAATAACAATGTCTCAGTGTTAAAGTAGCCTGATATTGGCATGATGAAATAAATAGTAATTTAAATAGTTCGTTGTTCGGATTTAAAGAATTCGTACCTTTTTGTCCAAGTCCCCATTGATCGATGGCTACAACGGACCATCGATGAATGGTCGACGAAAAACCTGAAATCATAAGCATGTAACCGTAAAAACTGTCTAAGATTCCCTCATCTGATCATCTATCTTTGTGTTAGCTAGCTCTGTTAGATACTAAAATAAAATCAACTTAAAGCAACAAGCAACAATAATAAATGTGAGTCCAATAAAAATACAACAAAGTAAACAACATAAATGGCTCCCATGTTCACCATCAAGGGTTTCCCTTTCAGGGAGACTAAGTGCTCGGCAAAAAATGGCTCCCATGTTCACCATCTGGCACTCACGGGCGGTGCGAAGGCCGCGTCATCAAGCCCAACCAGGCCCCTGACTGAATCATACAGCCGTGTGAGCTCCCGAACCGTCAGCTTGTTGGGCTCCACCTTGCACAACAAGGTGATGGTAAGTATCTTTAGAAAGTATCGCAGGGTCGGGTGGCGGACCTCCGTCTGTGTGGTTGCGCTGGAGTCAAAAAGACCTGTCCCAATGACCTCCCAAAAGGCGGTCTGTCCAGGGAAAGGAGGGACGGTGCAGTCAAAGTAGTCGGGGTTGTTAAACCCATAGACGCGATAGAGGTTGGGGAGTGAGATGTGATACCTGTTGCCCCTAATCTTGAAGGTCAAGTAGTCCTCGGTGTTAGCTAGCAAGACAACTAAATAACCTAATAAATAGCCCAAATCTCGGCCTGGGATTTGTCTTACAAATAATAGAACATCTGGGCATAATCGTGATTTCTTCAAAACTTAAGTAACTCGGTAGAAGTGTTGACCGTCGATCGACACTCAAGGTGAGGCATTGATCGATGGTCGTAACGTTTCTTTTTTCTGAATTTGAATTCTCGGTTGAGTACTCTCAATGCTCTAGAATGATCCAAAAGCTCCAATTGCTTCCAATGAAGTACCTGAACCTGCAAACACTCTAAAAAATCATGAAATATCAACTGCCCCAGACTTATCCTTTGCTTGCCCTCAAGCAAAACATAGATTTAATCAGAGAAAGGTTTTAAAACACAAAGATTTACCAGCTCTTTTGAAATTTGTTTCACCTAAATTTGTATTGCAACCACATCTAATTATTTCCATGTACTTTACATTGCTAATTGATCTTCCATACCATAACATACTAGAAGCTATCTGTCATACCCTCTACTATCCTCATCTGAATACATAATACAAGGTGCATGCTTTATCCTGGGGGTATTGATCAAAGGACGCATGTATTCTTACTCAAGCAAGTGTCTGAACTTCATGTAACCTTTCTAATCCTTTCCCTCTCTCTTCAATGGACAATGATGCCGATACAGTTCATCTTGCCATCTCATTTCCGATTTAACTAACAAAGTTGCAGGCGAATACTTGGGTCATCGGTAATATACCTACCCCTCGCTTACAATAATGTGTGATCATTCCTTTGGATTAGAATATTGGGGTCACATGTAATTTACCTACCCCTCTGCATCTTAGGAAATCATCTAATTCTTTTCTCTTTTTTTTTTCTTAGATACTGAAAAAGGTGAGAGGAGGATAAGAATGGTTCTAGAAAATGGTGCAGCAAACTATTCCAGAAAAAGGTTATAGTCTATAAATAATTAATAAAATATTTAGATAATTGATAGTAAGGAATAAAACATAAAAAATAACATGTGGAGTTAGTAACTACCTCCCCCAAACTTGAATAACAATGTCTCAGTGTTAAAGTAGCCTGATATTGGCATGATGAAATAAATAGTAATTTAAATAGTTCGTTGTTCGGATTTAAAGAATTCGTACCTTTTTGTCCAAGTCCCCATTGATCGATGGCTACAACGGACCATCGATGAATGGTCGACGAAAAACCTGAAATCATAAGCATGTAACCGTAAAAACTGTCTAAGATTCCCTCATCTGATCATCTATCTTTGTGTTAGCTAGCTCTGTTAGATACTAAAATAAAAATGAACTTAAAGCAACAAGCAACAATAATGAATGTGAGTCCAATAAAAATACAACAAAGTAAACAACATAAATGGCTCCCATGTTCACCATCAAGGGTTTCCCTTTCAGGGAGACTAAGTGCTCGGCAAAAATGGCTCCCATGTTCACCATCTGGCACTCACGGGCGGTGCGAAGGCCGCGTCATCAAGCCCAACCAGGCCCCTGACTGAATCATACAGCCGTGTGAGCTCCCGAACCGTCAGCTTGTTGGGCTCCACCTTGCACAACAAGGTGATGGTAAGTATCTTTAGAAAGTATCGCAGGGTCGGGGTGGCGGACCTCCGTCTGTGTGGTTGCGCTGGAGTCAAAAAGACCTGTCCCAATGACCTCCCAAAAGGCGGTCTGTCCAGGGAAAGGAGGGACGGTGCAGTCAAAGTAGTCGGGGTTGTTAAACCCATAGACGCGATAGAGGTTGGGGAGTGAGATGTGATACCTGTTGCCCCTAATCTTGAAGGTCAAGTAGTCCTCGGTGTTAGCTAGCAAGACAACTAAATAACCTAATAAATAGCCCAAATCTTGGCCTGGGATTTGTCTTACAAATAATAGAACATCTGGGCATAATCGTGATTTCTTCAAAACTTAAGTAACTCGGTAGAAGTGTTGACCGTCGATCGACACTCAAGGTGAGGCATTGATCGATGGTCGTAACGTTTCTTTTTTCTGAATTTGAATTCTCGGTTGAGTACTCTCAATGCTCTAGAATGATCCAAAAGCTCCAATTGCTTCCAATGAGTACCTGAACCTGCAAACACTCTAAAAATCATGAAATATCCACTGCCCCAGACTTATCCTTTGCTTGCCCTCAAGCAAAACATAGATTTAATCAGAGAAAGGTTTTAAAACACAAAGATTTACCAGCTCTTTTGAAATTTGTTTCACCTAAATTTGTGTTGCAACCACATCTAATTATTTCCATGTACTTTACATTGCTAATTGATCTTCCATACCATAACATACTAGAAGCTATCTGTCATACCCTCTACTATCCTCATTTGAATACATAATACAAGGTGCATGCTTTATCCTGGGGGTATTGATCAAAGGACGCATGTATTCTTACTCAAGCAAGTGTCTGAACTTCATGTAACCTTTCTAATCCTTTCCCTCTCTCTTCAATGGACAATGATGCCGATACAGTTCATCTTGCCATCTCATTTCCGATTTAACTAACAAAGTTGCAGGCGAATACTTGGGTCATCGGTAATATACCTACCCCTCGCTTACAATAATGTGTGATCATTCCTTTGGATTAGAATATTGGGGTCACATGTAATTTACCTACCCCTCTGCATCTCAGGAAATCATCTAATTCTTTTCTCTTTTTTTTCTTAGATACTAAAAAAGGTGAGAGGAGGATAAGTATGGTTCTAGAAAATGGTGCAGCAAACTATTCCAGAAAAAGGTTATAGTCTATAAATAATTAATAAAAATATTTAGATAATGGATAGTAAGGAATAAAACATAAAAAATAACATGTGGAGTTAGTAACTACCTCCCCCAAACTTGAATAACAATGTCTCAGTGTTAAAGTAGCCTGAGATTGGCATGATGAAATAAATAGTAATTTAAATAGTTCGTTGTTCGGATTTAAAGAATTTGTACCTTTTTGTCCAAGTCCCCATTGATCGACGGCTACAACGGACCATCGATCAATGGTCGACGAAAAACCTGAAATCATAAGCATGTAACCGTAAAAACTGTCTAAGATTCCCTCATCTGATCATCTATCTTTGTGTTAGCTAGCTCTGTTAGATACTAAAATAAAATCAACTTAAAGAAACAAGCAACAATAATAAATGTGAGTCCAATAAAAATACAACAAAGTAAACAACATAAATGGCTCCCATGTTCACCATCAAGGGTTTCCCTTTCAGGGAGACTAAGTGCTCGGCAAAAATGGCTCCCATATTCACCATCTGGCACTCACGGGCGGTGCGAAGGCCGCGTCATCAAGCCCAACCAGGCCCCTGACTGAATCATACAGCAGTGTGAGCTCCCGAACCGTCAGCTTGTTGGGCTCCACCTTGCACAACAAGGTGATGGCAAGGATCTTTAGAAAGTATCGCAGGGTCGGGTGGCGGACATCCATCTGTGTGGTTGCGCTGGAGTCAAAAAACCTGTCCCAATGACCTCCAAAAGGCGGTCTGACCAGGGAATGGAGGGACAGTGCAGTCAAAGTAGTCGGGGTTGTTAAACCCATAGACGCGATAGAGGTCGGGGAGTGAGATGTGATACCTGTTGCCCCTAATCTTGAAGGTCAAGTAGTCCTTGGTGGCTATCTTCACCCTCGAGTTCTGATAAATAACCCGAACTGTGGCCATGAACTGCCGGACCAGGTCGGGGTAGAGTTGATATGGTGCAGTAGCCATGGTGATGCGACCTGGATCAGCATCATGGAACAAGGTATGAAAATCAGGTACGAACCAGCTAGGCAACTAATCATAGCTTGGCTTAATGGGCTGTTTATGGGCCTTATGGGTTTGATTCATGAAGTTCTAGACCGAGAGAAGCTAATGGGCTTGATACAAAATATGGAGGCCTTGTTTTAATTAATAAATCAGTGTTTAAGATTATTCAAGAAAGGCCCAACAAGAATATACAACACATGGTCGTATAATATATCAATCTGACGGCAATTCAATGATCGTCGACCATGCGAAAGGACTCGACCAGCCGAAGAGTCATTCGTTCCAGACCTTCCAACTTCGGTCAAGTCATCATTTCTGGTCAAGTCTTCTATGTTTAAGAGTTTGTTAGTTTCTATGTTTGATTATTCCTTTTGTATTTCAACCTTTTATATTCCATGCCTATTATATAAAGGCTTGCTTTGTATTGTTTTAAATCATTCAACTTTTTAATAAAAACCTTTCCTTTTAACTTGTTGAATCATTTGTTCTTCATTGAACATCTTATCTTTTGAGTCGTCGGAGTGTGTCATATCTTTGGGCTTAGAAGTCTGGTAGTATCAAGAGACTTTCCGCACCTCTTGTGTCACCTTTCGATCCACATCCCTTGATCGTTTGTGCTTTCTAGCTCATTTGGAGCAAGGCTTATCCAATCCACCAACCTTAGAGTGATCCTTCAAATCTAGGACGTATCACATGGTCCCCATACCAAGCTCCTTCATTATGTCGCGAACGTCAGATCGGAGGTTCAGTTTTTTCAGGATATCTCGGTCGACGAACTTGGTGGGCTCAATAGAAACGCCTTGCCAGGCGTTATAGTATAGGCTGTCATAGTATTCCCAATAATGGGACATGGCTCTGTGGGTATACACCCTAGAGGCTACAGCTGCCTTGGGGTCGGGGTAATCATCGAACATGTCCATAAAATCCCTTTCATCCTTAGGCCAAGGTGCACGGAACGGAGGTCCCGATAGTTCAGAACTAAAGCCACCAACATGGAAACTCGCCTTGTTCTCCTCTCGCTCATCTGTAACAGCAAAACAAACGGGAATCAGCAATTTTCAAGTCGAAGAGACCATCGATCGACGGACCCTCGTGGACGTCAATCGCGACTGATATGAGATATGCATCTCCCAAATCGAACCAAGGATCGTGAAAACAATAATCACAAGCTGTTGACAACTCCTATCCTAGTAATACATCACCCTGAAACGTTCTAAATTCCAACCTATACCCAACAAAATCAATTTTTCTTGCAATCCCTAGGAACTCCCTAAACTAAGAGATTCAAAGACCATAACTTGATGGCCCATTCTGCTTTGTGCGCTAGCTCAACTGGGAGATGAAATGCTTTTCCATTGAGTAAGTGGAACGGGGTGGTTCCTAACAGTGTTTTAAACCCGGTTCGATAAGCCCAAAGTGCGTCATCCAATTTTAAAGACCAGTCTTTTTGGGTTGATCCTACCATCTTTTCTAAGATTTCCTTGGTTTGACGGTTGGATACTTCTACTTGTCCGCTAGTCTGAGGATGATAAGGTATCGCTACTCGATGGTGAATTCCATGTCTCTTGAGTAATTTTTCGAACACTCTATTAATAAAGTGGGTACCTTCGTCACTTATTACGATCCGTGGAACTCCAAATCGTGGAAGATTATACTCTTGAAAAGCTTCACTACTACTGCAGTGTCATTTTTGGAGTGGCTATTTCTTCAACCCATTTGGATACGTAGTCTACAACAACTAATATGTATTTTTCCGTGCAAAGAGGGGAAGGACCCATAAAGTCGATGCCCCAACAATCAAACGCTTCAACTTCAAGTATGAAATTCTGCTCCACTTCGTCTCTCTTGCCGATTTTTCCTTTCCTTTGACAGGGATCGCACTTTGATATGTATGCTGAAGCATCACATACCATGGTTGACCACCAAAAACTTGCTTGTAGGATTTTTGACACTGTCTTAAAATTGACAAAATGCCCGGCATATTCGGATCCTTGACAATAATACAAAATATATGTGGCTTCACTTTCAGCAACGCATCATCTGTATATGCCGTCAGAACAATGTTTGTAAAGGTAGGGTTTATCCCAGTGGTATCTTTGGATTTCTCTCATAAATTTCTTTTTGTGGTATCCTATAAATAATTCTGGTTCTATGTCAGCTGCAAGATAATGCACTATATCAGCGTACTATGGTCCATCGAAGGTTTTCATAGCACACACCCCTGACTTAAATTTCCACCTCCGAGAGAGTCATTGTTTGGCGTCAAAGGATCGCATCTGACAATTGCATCACGTGGAAGGGTTGCCTCGTCGATGGGGACGTCGTCTTCAATTCTTATTCGAGATAGGTGATTTGCGACTCTGTTTTTTACTCCTTTTCTATCCTTGACCTCTATGTCAAATTCTTGTAAGAGGATAATCCATCTAAAAAACCTAGGTTTTGCGTCCTTTTTATCCATTAAGTATTTCATGGCGGTGTGGTCAGAATTGACGACAACTTTTGAACCGACTAGATAAGAGCGAATATTTTCGAAGGCGAATACCACGGCTAGTAGTTTTTTCTATTGTCGTGTAATTGCATTGAGAATCATCGAGAGTCCTACTAGCATAGTATATAGCGTGCAGCTTCTTGTCCTTTTTCTTTCTGAGTACAGCGCCCACAGCGAAATCGCTGGCGTCGCACATAATTTTGAAAGGTAAACTCCAATCTGGAGCTTGCACAATTGGAGCAGATACGAGGTCTGATTTGATTTCTTGGAAAGCTGTCAGACACTCAGGTGTGAAGTCGAATTTGTTTTCTTTACATAGGAGCGCTGTGAGATGTCTATATGTCTTGCTAAAATCTGTAATGAATCTTCTAATAAATCCAGTGTGCCCTAAAAAGCTTATGAAGTCCCTCAAGTTGGTGGGTGGAGGTAAACTTGTTATCACCTCGATTTTGGCTTTGCCCACCTTGATACCGGCTGCTGATATTTTGTAACCCAGAAAAATTCTGATGTTGACCATGAAATGACACTTTTCCCAGTTTAAGACAAGATTATTTTCTTCGCATCTTTCCAACACCTTACACATGTTATCTAGGCATGTTTTGAAATCTGGGCCATAAACTGAGAAGTCGTCCATGAAAACTTCCATGAAGTCTTTGATCATGTCAGTAAATATAGACATCATACACCTCTGGAATCTTGTAGGAGAATTACATAGTCTGAAGGGCATTCTGCGATATGCGAACGTTCCAACAAGTGAAGCTGGTCTTTTCTTGATCTTCCGGATGTATGGGAATTCAGAAAAATCCAGAATAGCAGTCAAGAAAACAATAGTATTGGTGGCATGCGAGTCTTTCAAACATCTGATAGATAGAGAGGAGAGAAAGTTATCCTTTCGTGTGGCAGAGTTAAGCTTTCTGTAATCGATACACATTCTTTGTCCGGTCACAGTCCTCATCGGGATCAATTCATCTTTATCGTTTTCACCACCATGATTCCTCCGTTCTTTGGGACAAAATGAACTGGACTGACCTAGTTATTTTTCTGATATCGGGTAGATACCGCCTGCTTCCAGAAGTTTCATGATTTCTTTTTTGACTACTTCTTTCAGGTTAGGATTTAAGTGTCTTTGATGTTCAATAGATGATTTCGATTCATCCTCCAGGTGTATCCTATGCATGCGTAAATTTAGGGAAATCCCTGGAATTCATCTAAAGAATAGCCGATAGCTTTTCGATGTTTTCGCAACATGTTGAGCAGAAGAGCTTGCTCTCCCGCTATTAAGGTTAGCATTTGATGATAACGGGATAGGATTTTTCATAAAGGTAGGCATATTTAAGTCAGTTTGGGATCCTTTTAAGCTCAACCTTTGGTACTTTCTCCTCACTCCAGTCGCCGATAGTTGAAGACTGTCAATCGATGGTAGATTATGTCCATCAATCTATGGTAGATTCTGTCCGTCGATCGATGGTTGTCGATATATCGATTTCTTCAACATCAACGTGCATACTTCTTTGGCGGATATATCAATCTTGGATATTCTTCAACTCGATCATCCAATACAAATATTTTGCTTTCTGAAGATGTGATTGCTCTATCTAAGCTTCATTAGAACACATATCGATGAATGACTCTTTAGCTACTTCAGAAAGATGATCTATATGGTAGGCTTGAACGTCGATCAACTGTTTCTTGAGTACATTTTCCATGTTGAACACCATCGGTAAATTACCAAGATTGAGACATATGCGTCCTTCTCTGACGTCAATGATCGCTCCAGTCGTGCCAAGAAATGATCTTCCTAAAATAAGGGAACTTTTTGGTTCTTTCTCGTATAGCAGCACCACGAGGGCTGTAGGTATAAGGCAATTGTTAATGCGGACAAGCACATCTTCAAGTACAATTTCTGAAAACGGTCTGTTAGTAGGATGATCGGACATAAGAGAGCGAGAAAGTTGACCCCTCACACAATGGCATTATACCCAGTGGCGAAAGTTTGTACCGTGTAGACCCTCCCCTGAGGGTCAAAGATTAGCAACCGAGATATACCCGGGAGAGCCATCTAAAGTTATCGTAAGCTAGAGCACTCCACAAAATACAACAAAAAAAATGAAATTTGAAAAACATCATCATTGTGGATGAGCTAAGCCAATCTAGGAAAAAGTAATGAAAGACTAAAGAAAGTATAATATCCCATTGAGTATATAGTCGACACTCACTTATCTCTCTCTGTAAAGTAATTCCATAAAATTTAGACAGTATCCATTCTAGAATTCATTATGCTATAATTCCTTCTTGTCTTCATACTAAAATTCCTAACGTGTATCCACTGCAAAATCTTTTATACATGAGTTCTTGATAATGCTAAAATTAACCACCTGATAAGTTAAATTAGCGATAACGTAAGTTAACGGATCAGTTCGAACGATTCAAGTTGAATAAGAAAGACCTTTACTTTGTCTCTGCAGAGTGATCCGACTTTTCAAAATCCAAACTCCTTAAAATATGCTTTTGCGAAAAATTATATCTCTAATAGATCTGAGAAATATCTCTGTAGTGTAAACCTACCATTAACCAGTTCTGCATAATCTAAAGATATATATTATTACATCATGAATACGAATCTATGGCTCTGCAATTATCTTGGTATTATGTCGGTAATTCTATTAGCTATTCCGTTCGGCAAAGAGGTTGAGAGGTACGATATGAACTGTCTCTAGTGCTAAGGAATGTCAATCGTGGTATCTCAACTCTCATTGCTTCTGTCTCATTCGAGTTCGCTGGATGTAAAATATGCGCAAATCTTAAGGTCGATATAGCTGGTCTAGATATAAAAATCTTATTTCGAAGGAGAGAAGAATTTTATAGACTTTTATGCGCTTGTCAAAGAATGCTGTCAACCACATGAAACACCCCCGGTTGAAATCTTCCTATTAATCTTTACTTTCCGTGTCCTTGCGACAATATCTAGTTGAAAGTTTTCTCACATCAATAGTGCATTGCTTGCGTGTAAACCAGCCGGAGGAGTTAAAAAATCTTTTAATTTCGAGTAATCGATATAGGAACCTACATCAACATGGACATATGACTCTCTAAGGGTATGTGTATCAGTACAAAATACTAGGCAGATCACCTTTTAGCTCCTCCACTTTTGAAATAGAGTACCCGAGAAGAAATTGATGTCGCTTGGTTAAGAACGTATTCAAACACTTAAGTGTTGGAGTGATAATACCTGAGTTTTACTGACAGTAATAAATTCTTCAGTACTAATTCCCAGCACGTTTTACTAATTTAAGTCCTCAATTTTTATTTGCTACTAACATTCAGAGTTTCAAGAAACAAGCGAAATATACTCTCTGTGAACTATTTACCTGTTGAAACTACTTGATCCATGCCTGAGTATAGAATTCTTCACTTCTGCACAGGTTATCCACTATCTATTAGTTTCTTGTGAGAATTAACTTCATCCAATGTTTTCACCCAAAAATGACCCATCGATCGCACAATTAGCTATTAAATTACTAATGAATTCAAAATTCAAGATCGTCATTCCTCTACAATGGTCCTTGAAAAATCAATCATTCGTGCGTCCCTCCCTATCTTTGATTTCATAATGAATCATTTTCCTGAGTGAAGAGCCTTAAACGCGATACTGCTTGTCCAGTATTTTCTTTCTAATATTTTTGTGATAAATGCTTATCCCTCTCGGAGGAGCACAACATCCTGCGATATAATCAACTTCCCCTTTTCAAAATATACCTTCACTACTCATATGGCTGCTTTAAACAATAAAACAATTACATATTTTCAAAATTCACCCTTATTAGCGTTTCCTGAAGAATTTCGAGATATACCAAATCCCCTCCCTGGCCCTGTTATCTCACCGTACTTTAGTGATTGTTATCTTGCGTTTACAGTCCATCAAGAAAATATGGTGTTGGATGTAGTTGTACGGTCTATCTTAGCAATACACCAATCCGGCAGGTGATGCATTGCAAGAGCACTGTGTACCGCGCCTTCTAAACCCTTTTCCACCAACACTATAAGTTTAACAGGGATTTCCCTAACGGCACCTGAAGGCGAATAAGGGTCCCACCTGAGAAGAGTTTTTCTCTCGCGAATGAACTTTTCCTAGTATCTCTCCTCTCTCGCGCCGTCCACCCAGACCGAGTGCAGTGTAAATCGAAATAGACGTTTAGTCCCAATCCCGATGAGTACAGTTCCCCCGTAATAGAGCCTTTCCATGCCCCGGGTCAGCATCACGCAAATATCAAGGATCAACCACCCTTCCTGGTCTTCCTCTCCTCTACTACCAGACCAACAAGCACAAAAAAGCTAAGGAAGGCCTTAGACATAGAGTGTGGTTATCTTAAGGCCTTTCCGTCAGAATCACGAACACACAACGCTTTCTTGGTTATGCTAAGCTGCAAAATCTGTTTATCTCGTTTAGTTGCGTTTGTTACTAGTTTTCGGAAAGAAATCCATTTTAATGGTTTTCTTATCTTTTAAATAGAGGAAAATAAATCATCTCCCTTGCCAGCGAATTCAGAGCAAAGTTTCCCATATGTTTGTTCTAGTAATTCCCTCCGATGTGTATGCGGCAAAACCTATTGGCGAAACCTTATGCGTTCTGCTGAGACCTACATATTCGACATCTTGTCAGTTTATTTTTGGTACATTTTGTTGAGATCTGGCATGCTCTGCGTCAGCGGATCTCAGTCCCATGTTATTAATATTTGCTGCACATACGTTCGATTGATAATTTAGATATTTTTTTAAAACAGCATTCTCATTAATAAATCTCAGTATAGGCGGACTTAAACCATGGCTTCCGCTGGGTCGAACTTTTATTCGAAAATGGTCTCAAATGTCCAAGAGTTTGTCCCCGCAGCTGTGTGAATGGAATCTTAATACTCTGCGATCGAACCGTTAAGGATCTCCGCTCGTCCATGAATCGGCCACCCGCCTCTTGACGTAAACCAAAAAAGTCCCCCATTAAATTGCTCTCCTACAAAAGGTACTGTGGAATTCTCAGATCCGATTATGAAAATATGAGTAGGGAATGTAGCAAATAGTAAAAAATAAAAAATTAGACTAAAATATCCGTAACCACTAAAAATTTTGCTAATGTGGCCCCCAATTAGTAGTAAATAGGACCGATCCCCCAGGCAACGCCGCCAAAATTTTATGGTGAGCTCTTCATGAACTTACAAATATATCATTATTTAGCTACTCTTACTCTAACTCATATATATAGATTCAATGGTATTACTTAGGAGACCTCAAATCCCACTTAGACCCTCTCCTAAAGAATCACGACCTAATATATTTTTAAGAAGTATTTCGAAATAAAAGCTAGTATTTGAAAATATGAGTGATGAAGAATCAAGAACTAAAGTTAATTGTGATGTCAAAAGATAAATAAAAGAAGGATTAGACTAAAAATAGGGGACCACCCTATCTTGAAAAATAGTACTTAGACCAAACAATGGATAATAATGAATGCGTTTTATGAAGCTCTTTTGTTTCTGAACTTCAAACTTAGTGGTGTTACACTTAGCAGTTCTTAGCCCTAAAGATGTTAACCCTAAAGGTGAGTGAAATTGAGTCGATTTCCACTTTTGATATGTTCTACTAAAATTCTTTCTATTGCACAACCTTTCAGCGTGCGTGTTAATGGGTGCCTATATAACAACAAGACTAGGGTTTCTTAAATAATCATCACTCACCCCTAATATACTCAAAAGACTGAAACTATAAAGAAATCAAATTCAATAACGAAGTAGGCGAGTAAAGAGATTTGAGTGAGTCTGTATAACCACAAAGAACACAGAACTTAGAAATAAACTCGCCATAAGCAATAATCAACATATACACCAAGCAATACGATTTATGTCCGTTAACCCTAAAACATAAACCACCAAAATCTAAAACAAATATAAAAGACTAAACGCAAAGACATGATTGAAATAAACATCCGAATGAATTTGGATTAAGAATTAAGACTTAACAATGAAAGAAGATACCATACCATTGAAACACCTAAGGGAGTCAGATACCTTTCTTCAGAATCTGATAAATCGCAAACTAGAACCTCCTCGCTCCAAAATGTAAGCCGTCTAAAGTTGTGTCAAGTATATCAAAAGAGTCGCTTAAAAATAGTGGGTCAGTCGTCATGCAACACAAATGCAATCTAATAAATAAACATCTACACCTTTAATAGCCTTAGAAACTTTCGACATGACTTGTCTCCTGTGTCAAAAAAATATATGGAAGAGCAATCTGCTAAATCCTAGATCTTCAAAAACTTCAAAGAACTGTCGGCGCAGGAAAATGTTGACCGTGTTAGATCGACAACTCAACATACCAGGCGCATATTCATCGTATTTGTCCGTAATTGCTCGTGTTGTTTTTTTTTTCTGATCCTTTCTATAATTTATAATTTATATTTTTTTTTTATTATCTTATCTCACCTTGTTATTCTATTTTATATTTTCATTTAAATTTTTACCTATTTTAAATTTAATTTTTTTTTACCGTTATTTTATCTAACCAAATGTTTTTTTTTTACTAACCTTTTTCTTCCTGACTTTTGTAATAACAATATATTCACAACAGACTGAGTACAAATCCCTAACAAGCGTAATTCCAAGAATTGTATCCAAAGAAACTCCCCATTGTGCTTGCTAACTTAAGATGTACACATGACCTTAAATACCTGAGTGAGTGCTAAAAATGCATATAAACGGTAGAATTGCAACCCAAATAAATTCCAAATGACTTTAACATCTGAATACCGTAATATCTCAGATACAATAGGTAAAATAATCAGAAGTAAAAAAAAACCATTGACAAATATCAGGTTCCAGATACAGATTAACTCTGAAGGTATAATTTCATCATTCTCACCAAAACTACATAAGGTCACTAAAACCTCTAAATAAATTACCAATAATAATCAATCTGTACGTGATCAATTCTGCTGCCCCTAAACTATATGAATGCCAACACCTAGTAATGAAGAGCGTATGTCTCAAAAGTATCTCTTCCCAAGGCCGGTCATATCATACCGATAAATTTATCTTGAGCGTTGAGCAATTAGAATATCGGAACACTAATTGGCTTCTGCAGCTGAAGACCATATAAATCCAATTCGAGCGATACCGAAATAGAAAGTTGCAAAATGTCGAATCGTATAAAATGTCACAGGCTATGACAATTCGACTCGACTTAGCGCCCTGCGAAATGTTAAACATGTAAAACGGTACCCAATATCTTCTCCAAAAATTTCTTTAAACTCCAATTCTTACAAGCATTCATTATCTCACATAAAATAAGTCCAATCTCAATAACGTTACATTGACTCTTGAAAAGATCTCCTAAATATGAATACAGTCATAATCATATCACATACCAGACTCCCAAATAGAAAAGTCAAATGATAGCTATCTTAAAACTAGACGTAAAATAAGACAAGGAAATCACCATAATCCCTTAAAATACAAACTGCAAAAAAGCAATAACACAAAAGGAGAGAGTAGGAAAAAAGTTGAACTATCGTAAAATCCACCTAGAAGACAACTTGGTTTATTATTGTTTGAGAAAAGTCCAGATTTGATTCAAGCTCCAATATATACAATAACAACCTGAACTAAATATTACTCTCTAAAAAATATAAGAGGTGTATTAGTTGTTTAGTAGCTTTAGCTTAGGATCGAAGATCTTACACGGATTTAAGCACACAAATGAAGTAGCCCATAGATAGCAATAGAACTACCTCCCAGTAAAAAACTAAGCATTAAAGCTAAAAAAGGATTTTAATACAATAAAAGTCTAACACATAGCAAATAAATTAGTAAAATAGACAGAGAGTGAATTGTGTTTATTAAATCAATCAAGATAATAAGTTTATACTAGATCTATGAGATTTACACATTTCAAGACGCGTATTCAAACACCACATTAAAACCATCAGAGGCGAATCTCACCACATATGGTTTTTATAGATTATTCTCCCATTCATTAGAACCAATGATTTAAATACTAAATCGCGTAAGACTATCAAGTGGTGAATCTAGTATATTTATTAGTATATTTTTTTATATTCATCCAACCATCTTCTTGAGCTTGAGAAGTCCTAATTTAGTAACGCTTCGTATCTCTATCTTAATTGAGCTTCAGCTATTCTATCGATGCGTTCCACTTAAATAAAGAACATTTACACGAACATAATCGATTACGTTCAACTAGATTTCCGTCGAGACACAACTGTCATATTGACAAACCTAGATATCTAATCCAGAAGAGTTTGGTTGCGCGTAGTATTTAAAATGATACAACGCTCTAGGAATGCATACCTTAACTTTCACTTATAAGATTCTCATGATCAAGTTATATTCAAGTATCACATCCCTTTATTCCAAAATACTCTACCAAAGATCTTGTTAAATTACAGAGCCATCCGTTAACTGCTAAGCGAGATGATCTAATAGACTAACCTATATGGCCAAATCCTTCAATTATGATTTTCAGTTGTTTAACCATCCTAAACTCATGAAACTCCTATAAACCGAACAAAGAATAAAATTATCTTAAGTCATGCTAATAATAAAACAACAAATTCATATTTGGAATAAATATATAATAAACCACCATCACAAGTATATAAAAACAATGGCAGTTCTCTGATATGCAACCCATTAAATTTTCCCTTCCACCTAAAACACGGAATTTCAAAATTAAGCTAAATATATGAGGTTAGCTGATCGAACAATACCCTTAGGCACAAAACACTAAACCATATGCGAGTTTAACACTCAAGTGCGACGAAGTGGGATTCTCCGGCTACACTTGTATCTGGTGGACTTCTGGCCGCTTAAGCCGCAGTCTTAAAATATTTCATACTGTGCGCCCTACCGTTCTGGCAATCATCTCGTGATGCGACACAAGGCTGCACCCCGTCGATTTGACGAGAAACCCCCTTTCATTCCCTTCCTCGACAATCCTTCTCTCTCTCTACGAGGCAGCCAAACCCACATCTTCTGTAATAAAACATGCAAAAACTTCTGCCTAATTTGGATATGCTCGAAATTGACATTCAATCAGCTGAGCTCACCCTAGAATTAATCCTAACTCATCCCTATCCTTACCAATTGCTTTCTAATGAATAATAAGCAGCAATGCACATCATGGGCAAGTATCTCCATCCGTCAGCTCAAATAAATAACCCGATGAACGTTTGTCAGATGTTCAACATCTACTAAAAAGCAAATTCAGAAAATCACCAAAAACTTCCCAAAACATACATGAAACCCTACTAATGAAAACTCTTCTTAATATACAGACTCCAAACGCCAAAATAATATACTTAAATAGGTCACATTACCAAATGGTCTAAAAAGTTGTTTTTATAAATCCCATTGATATATCAACACCCCTCAACTTACCCTTTTGCCAATTTCCCCAGATTTCCAAAACACATTAAGTATGTAAGTCCTCTAAAAGCAAGAGGCTATCTTGAAAACGAGCAGGACATAACACATATAAAATTTCTTGAAAACTAAAAACCTAATATACATTATCACATTTAAGTCACTAGTTGCCAAACCACATCAAATAAAAATGCTTAATCTTAGAAAGTATAACGTTTCCTAATCGATATCCATAATGCTAGCCATATAGCAACAAATCTTTACCTTATCATGTACAATATCTCCAGCAAAATAACTAAGTCTAAACAAATCACAACTCTACTAACACCTAATATTTTATGCATAAAAATAAAAGTGAAGCTTTTACACTTGAATATTGCGAGTTCCAAAGACACCACACACCGAGACTCTTTTCTATCCCTGCAAGATTTCT
>CAJHQP010008708.1:0-25642 GCA_905132765.1 Moricandia arvensis | reverse complement strand
AGAAGATCTTGTTGCTGTTTTGATGAAGATACAAGCTTCGTGAGGTTTTAATATATAGTAACAGAATGAGTTAGAAGAAATGGAGCCTCGGTATTCGGAAAACTTTTCAAGCAACTTACGGTTTTTTGTCGAAGTGTCAAAATCCAGACAGAACAGCTCACGCAATCTTCTTTGTTCGAAGCGATTTGACCAGTAGTAGCCCCTTTAATGAGGTAATTAAAGAGGAAAACATACGGGTATTTCGGGAAATATGGAGAAAGAAGACGTGGCGAAGAAGGAGAGAAGAAAGGAGTAAAATCACAAGTGGCGCAGCATAAAGAGAGTGAGACAAAGAGACAAGGCTTAAGGTGGCCGGAAGTTTTTATTCCCCGGCGCTGGTGTGCAACCTGCAAACGAAGCTGACCAATCACGTGAGGCAACAACAGAGACTTAAAGTAGGGTGGGGCCTAGCTGGGTCGGGTCGGGTTCGGTCCCTTTAGACTATTCGGTTTCTTGTGAGAGATTTGGGTCTTTTAAAACTCTCTATGTAACATACGTGCATCATATTAATTGTTTATTTAAAATTTCCGTATGAAATGCATCCAATAATGTAAATTCAACATCTAAATTATTGTCTAATCTATACACAGTACATTACGGTCCAACAACGCGCATCGAATTTTGTTGTTGTTATAATTGTCACATGTACTAATTTAAAAAATCATTTTGTTATGATCGATTAGTGAAGATATCGCTTTCACATGGACTTTTGAAGTAACTAAAGTGGATACAAAAATAAAATTCGTAGGGTACATTATCTGCAAGTTAGTATGACCCTCTATATTTCTCTGAGCATTTCGTACTTCGCCCAAAAGAACTCTATTTTTTAATTAAAATTATAAAGGCTTTGATCTGTTGTATGAGATTTAGGATCACCCACGTCTCCGGCGAACTATTATTTTTGTTTGTTGCGTCTGATTAATTGAAAGATAGTAAAAGCGATTTTGTCCGATTTCTCCTGCTTTTTTTTGGCATATGATGAAGGAAGAACCGTCGCGTCCTGATTAACAAAAACAACTACAGAATAATTCTTATTTTTCTGCACTATTAATTAAAAATGAAATAGAGTTTGCTGATCATTACTATGGCGTTATATAACCATCACGATATAAGTAATCCAATATTGATCGTCGTAAATTGACTTATATAATATAATATACGAATGTAAAAGATAATAGATCACTGAACACTTTTACCAGTATAGAAATATGGAAATAATGTGGATAAATATATTAGTTTACAAGTTAAACTCTTGAAGCTTGCAAAGTTTTTTTTTTTTTGTAAAAGCTTCAAAAGATTATTGATGGGATACTCATACTTTCGTGTACTACCACTCATCAGCCGCCTATATAAGAAAATCGACGGAGTATTAAACAATTATTATTTCTATGGAATATCGTTTAATTTAACTTCTAAAATCTTCACAAAATGCTGACACTGCCACACTATTAATCACTGTATGTATATGGCTTTATAAAATAACTAAAAAAATCAAATATTATTTGGATAGATAAACATTGTGATAAATATTATTATAATTTCAATATTTTGGTCAACATAAACATGTGTGATAAAAAAGAATATAATAACCACGAAGGCAATTAATTTCACACCAGAGAGAGGAAAGTAAATAAAATCTTCCACCGTCCCACTATACAAAACCTACTGACTATCTCTGATACTTTTTTTTTTTTTTAAAATTTGTAGAAAGGCTTAATATAACTCCTGAATACTTGGTGGTGGATTGTGGCAATTTGGAGGTAGGAGAAATGAGAATTCTACAATGTTAGTATCATTAGATATACATGGGAATCATTACCATTAACATTGGATGTTTAACTGAGAGTTTAAAGATCTAATCAAGTAATTTCTGTCAGGAATGAATCTGGAATGTTATGACGGCCACACAAATGCATTGGTTTAATTTATTTTCCTAAAAAAAAAGCTATCGAATGTTTATTGACTTATTTCAATTTTACAGACAAACAGAGACGAACTTATTCAACTACTGCATGTCGCATGCAGTAATACAAAGAATAATTGGGAG
Organism: Moricandia arvensis; assembly: GCA_905132765.1. Taxonomy (NCBI): domain Eukaryota; kingdom Viridiplantae; phylum Streptophyta; class Magnoliopsida; order Brassicales; family Brassicaceae; genus Moricandia; species Moricandia arvensis. The sequence goes on along the minus strand of CAJHQP010008708.1, from coordinate 23,556 downwards.
AAAACATAGTACGATATAAATCACAACCTATGTGTTAACTTGAGGCGTGTTTTAGATGGACTATTAAATTTTGACATGATTTAGAAAATTAAAAAAAGAGCATATTCGCATCAGAAACATCTATCAATAAATCTGGAAGTTAAAAAAACAAAGGTCCGCAACATGCTGCTGCACACGTGCACATTCTAAATCTCAAAAACCTCTTAAACTCGATATAAATTCCTAGTAGATGGATAATACACCATAAACAATAACGTGTATATATATGTGATGATAGTTCAAAGTCGTCAACTTTCAAATAACAGTACATGGAAGTTTCAATAATACAAACAATATCACAAACTTTCAAACTTGTTTCCAGAAACGTAAGTGGTACGTGCAAGTACTCTATTCTGGTTGTTCAAGCATCTTCAACAACAATTGAAACTAGTAATATCAAATCTATAAGTAAAACATATCATGAGGACGCAAGTGGTGGGTCACGTGGGCGGTCTCCCAAACTCTGAATTCTCTCGGAGCATAGCTTCTACTAGGTCGCCAAACAAGGTAAGCTTCCAACACTCGCGTGATCGAGGTGTTCCGGTGAACGACAAACCGTCGAGAATAGCTTTCAAAGCGCCTTTGTTGCTCATATACCGGTTACCAGAAGATGGAGGTGGCGTATGCTCGCGGCAATGCTTTCAGCAATTGCTACGGCAACTCAATCCTCCATCATAACCAAACGCCTCGGGTAGTTTAGCTCAATGTTTTAGGTTTGGACAAGACTTGCCTAACTTTGAGAGTCTCCTCTTCAAATGAGGCTGTAAATGAAATGTCGAGTTCTTCAAGAAACGGAAGTTTCTCAGCTACTTTGGAGAAGCCCATCATCGAGTATTTCATGACACATTGCAATTCTAAGGGTTCCTCAGTTACTGCACTGCAAGAAACGTTTCTGAGTACAACTAAGAACTAATAGCAGTCCGTATAATCAACTCAGATTGAAACGTAGAGAGAGAGAGAGAGAGAGAGAGAGAGAGAGAGAGAGAGAGAGAGAGAGAGAGAGAAAACGAGAGAGAGAGAGAGAGAGAGAGAGAGAGAGAGAGAGAGAGAGAGAGAAGAGGAGAGAGAGAGAGAGAGAGAGAGAGAGTACCTATCGGCTATGTGTTTCAGGAGAGAATCAGTACAGAAAATACCAAATGTCAATCTCAACCCAAACCGCCCTGGCCTACGATCAAACAGCGTCACGACACATGTCCCTAGTAATGAATCTTGGTCAACAAGTCCATGAATCCCCAAGTCGTTGTGCATAATTAACTCTTCCGCCACATACCGAAGGTTCTTTACAGACGGATGCCATGATTTGCACGCTTTCTGAGCCTTCTCCAGTATCTCCAACCGTGCTGAGACGGCTCAAGATCGCGATGTTACGTCCGGCGAAGACCCGCCAGTCTCTGTATCGTCCCTCTTTCACATCGCCGGGGAATCAAGAAACGTGGAGAAGAAGAGAGACGTCACAGTTCCCTTAATGAATGTACATTCCACTAACAATATCTAGTGGGCTGGGCTTAATCGAAGTCGTTCATCACTACTTGGAGTTTTTTTTTGTGAAAATAAATTAAAAAGGTATCCTATAGAAATTTTGTTTTCTTATATATTCACCAGAGAGATCGTCACAGTTCCTTTTTTCTTATATATTCAATTTTAATTTTATTTTAAAATAATTTTTTACTTTTACCTAATGAAACTCTTTTGATTATTTTCTACTTTAAAGTTTTTTTGGTGTAAAATAACCTAAAAAGCTATCCAAGAAATTTTCTTTTCACATATAATTCAATTTATTTTTATTTTGTAAATATAATATGTGAAGTTATAAGTATGTTTGATTAATCAATATTTCAGATTTAATTTTTTGAATCCAGAATTTAATTTCAGATTCACTAATAATAATTTATAATTAAGGCAACGTTTCTTTTTCTTTAATAGGCATGCACAGTGTTCTCAAATGTTGTGCATATCAATATTCCACTACATTTTGAAACTCTCGACTTCACCATCTGAAATTAGCCATGGAAATCTTCTGAATGCAGCTTGGAACTTCAAAATCTCTTTCATACTTTCCACCATAATATAACGCCCAATATTTTTTTTTTATCAGAAGCGAATGTCATATAGCGCGGAATGTTTAACGGAACTCCTTGCTCTAATTTTACATTTTCAAATAGAGCAGATAACAATAGTCGAGAAAGCTTAGGGTTTATAATTTTTTATTCAGTACAGGAGTTGCTTATGCGAGGTCACTTATATGTATAAATCGTATGGATCTAATATCGGCGCTATGTCGACGTATCCCTTGTGTTGAATATTGCAGTTTTGCATTAGTCCTGAAAGGGATTGATGGTCGTCCTGGTATCAGGGACACGCGTTCGCCAGGCGCGCGCCGCCGCTGGAGTTATAGGGCCCGGCGGCGGCACAGCAATTGGTTTTCGTGCCTACTGTAGTACTGCAATGTCCTCCGGAGGGAATAGACCAGGCTTATATTTATGAGTCTAGCTGTTATGTGTGGATCACATGTGGGTACTCACCTTCTGTTACGCGACTCGCGGGCGGCAGTCGTCTCGTGCGAGGTGGAAGCGAGGACCTGCTCTGCGCTGCCTCATGGCTGGGAGTGAGTGGTGCAGTTGCTTTTTTTCTAGTGGGATGTTGGCGCAGCCATATCTGGAGCACCATCTACATGACATGGATGCGACCGCGTGAGGACGATGGCGTGTGGATGGAGTCAGTGTAGTGAATTGATCTTGGTGAGTATGTCTTATCGGTGAGTGTAGGAGCGGGTGAGAGAGAGGGTACGACAAGGAGCAGTAGGTGGTCAAGAGGCCGCGCAGAGGAGGAGGGTATTCTGGGAGGGCGAAGTTGTGTATGATGTGGTTGTAGCTGTGATGGGATCGTGTTGTCGTGAGTAGAGGGTGGGTGAAGGAGAGATCGATTCTGGCTTGAGCGCGTACGTCTATGAAGGTGTCTTTCAGTAGGAGCCACCAGATGATAGACGAGCTGACGAATCAGGTTCAATCGAGTCACCGATATGAGGTAATTGGCGTACGCCAGACGCAGTGTGAAGTTATGCTGTTTTGATAGATCATAGATAGAGCGGTGGCATGGTGCAGTCTATAGACGGATGACACGTCTTATGGCGGAGATGGCAGGTACAGGGAGTACGAGGATAGCCAGCGTATGTGTTTGCCAGTGAGCTATTAGTCGTCCTTTACAGCTTGTCCGGTGCTTATTTATTGGTTTATGGATATGATATAGGTTCTGGTACAGTCTCGAGAGGGTGCGGTAGTGTGAGCGTACGGAGAATGTCCAGGTTAGCCTAGAGACGGGTATATGAGGATGGGTGTGTGTAGGCTATTGTGTGAGATTAAGAAAATCACAACAAGAAAATGTGACATATGAGAAGAACATGTTATTACCTGAACCGAATCCCTATTAGCTTAGTCCTCTAGAGATTTAGGAAAAGGGGTAAATATTAGGGTTACTTGCTATATATAATTTTGGGTTGGTTCGGGTATTATTTCGGTTATCGGTATAACCTATCGGGTACGGGTAACCGAAGTCACTGAATCCTATAATCATTCGGGTTTTTAAAAATCGGTTCAGATTCGGGTTTGGGTTTTTTGGTTCGGTTCGGTTCGGGTTCGGGTTCGGGTTTCGGTTAATATGCCCACACCTAACACATATCGTCTAAGAAGACCCACTTTTAAATGACCCGTAAATATTGTGTTCAATATCAATTAATCTAATTTGGTAATAAATGAAATGATTTATTTCTCTTATATTATTTAAGATTGTTTTCAACTTTCGATATGAGAGATTTTATCTCTAAGACACCATCTTGAAATGATGATTCTATGAGCCACATTCTCATAATGCCATATTAATATGATGATTTTTTTTAACATCACTTCGTAATGATTGGTCAAGGATTGATGGGCCAATTTTGGGGTGGATCATTGTGAATTGGATCGGACTATATGGATTAAGCGTTATACCATATTAAGTTAGATGAGATTTCAAACTAAAAATATTTGGTGATAAGTGAGTTGACTAATTTTTTTATATATTGATTAAGAAGATATCAAAACCACGATTTTCCAGCTGGCAGGGAATAAGTCTTCAGTCCGAATGTTTATAATGCGGAATTCCTAAAGACTTCTTGCGTTGTGATTGAGGCTAAGGTAACTAAGACAATCACAAAAATTCTTGTATCAGACAGAATCTCAAGCAATGGAACTGTACAACTATATTAGCCTCATCCCTAAATGCATATAAGATTACTGATGCCAGACCCATTTCTTTATTCAACATCCTTTATAAGGTTGTCTCTAGGATTATTCCCAAGAGATTGGAATGTATAAATTTCTTTACTCTCCTCGACAAAGATGATGACATGGTTAGATAGTACGTTTAACAAATTTGCCAAAACTCTGAAGCTCTTGGCCTTTCAAGCAATGATTTTCCACATCTGAAGGGAAAGGAATTCTCGCTTGCACAATGGGCATCCACTTACTCACACACTCGTCTATCAATAGCTTGATAGGTATATCAAAGACAACATCCTTGGTCGTTAGTGACCATAAATTGTTCAAGAACCTACCTACTATTTGCATCGTTCATAAATAACTATTTGATTAGACAACTTTCACTCAGTTTCAGATAGGTTTTTATGTAACCTCTTTAGCTTTGCCAAGCTGATGTAAACAAATGTTATTTGGTATTGAATTCACATTTTATCCCCCAAAAAGTAGTTCTTCAGTGTTGAAAGCCAAAGTTGTGATATTTTGATATAATTTCATATATATAAAATAATCTGTAAATTGGCGATATTTTATTTCTGTTATATTACCCATAAATCTTATTTTATAAACACCGATTTCGGAAGGGCAAACCAAATGAATAGCTTACGATTAACAATTTTTTTTACTTATCAAGAAGAGATAGTAACCAAAATAGACCTAAAAAAAATTATCCCCAAAATAACACTCAAAGAGAAAAATGACCAAAATAGATTTTGTTAAAGGGTTTAAATATACATTTATACCATTTGTGTTAACTAATCTAAACTTAGGGTATAGAGTTATGGGATGGGGTTTGGGAGGTGGGATATAAAATTAAAAAAAATTAAAAATTAAAAATTTTATAATAAAAAAAATCTATTTTGTTCATTTTTTTTTTAAGGTCTATTTTTGTTGACAAATTTTCAAAAAGATTTTATTTGAGAGATTTGCCATATCAAAAATCTATAATAGTTTTAGTCGTAAAGTTAGGGTACTCTGCTATAGAAAACTCATTTCTTATTTGTTTAACTCTGAAACTGATATATAAAATAAAATGTTATCTGTTTTTTCCATATTTTCTTTATCACTGTAAAATTTGTATACCTTCTTGACTTCGTTAGGTTTTTAATTTAACAAAAAAAAATCAATGCACGAAATTTCACCTAGTACATATTGTATTAGACCGCCCATGAGGAAGAACCGAGGTTAAATAATTAAGCGAATAACAAACATTAGTATGTTATATATCAATTATATGATTAATGACTTAAGATCTTAAGCACATGCCTCAGCGGCCAAACCGTGATTAAAAATCTTAAAAGCTCCAAATGAAATTCAACATGCGCTGTGATGCCTGCTAATCCAATAGGCCTGTATTATAAAACCTTGAGATCCACGAGCATTAAATTTCTTGCTGGATCCACGTTTAAATAAAAAAGAAAAGGTTTTTTTATCTATTCGAAGTTCCTATTAAACCGGATCGTCATTATTGTATCTATAGCTTTGCGATCTCCGAGTCCTCACGAGTAACTTTTATACTTAAATTGAAAGACCATTCAAAGAAAATTCAAGATATGAATGGAGATATATGGTAAGACAATATAAAGGAAACATTATAGCAACAAATAAAATAAAATAATATATATATATTTATAAAGGGGAAAAAAGAAGACAAAAGAACGATTCATAGTCAAAACGATGAAGAGCACGAAAGGTGAATCTTCTAACTTGGGATACAAAGTTCCCCGGAGTTAACACTGACGACGGAAAATATAAGCCAGTGATGATATCTACCGGGAGAGACATGATTAGAGTCGTGTTGTTGGTCACGACCGTGACACTTTCTTGCCTATTGTTCTACAAATCTGCAAATAATCCACTCAACATGGTATCTCTATCGAAGACCGATTGTTATTCTTCAAAAACCATTAACGAGATTTCCTTTGAAACGGTGAGTGTATTTACACACGTATTGATACTTCAGTTTGATATTAATCAGGAGTATCTTTACTCTGTTTCACACTCTCATTTTCATGGGGGATCAACTTGAACATATTTTGCTTATTCTCATTAGGAAAGTTAATATTGACGTAAATTTTCTTATGTATAAATAAGTATTTTTTTTTATATTTCATGTTTGCAGCGAACATGTTTTGTTTTCTAAATGTATCGAAAATATTATACATTTGAATCATTTGAATAATATTCTTGCTAAACGGATCTTTAATGTTGAACAATACAACAGTTGATGAAAATTACAATATGGTGATGTTTATTTTGTTGATATGTTAATCTTGACTATATTTATAGGTGCAAAAGAGGGAACCGGTTTCAGAATTAGAGAGAGTACTGAATAATGCAGCCATGGAGGATAATACGGTGATCATCACAGCGTTAAACCAAGCATGGGCCAACCAAACTCAAGTTTCGACGTGTTTCTAGAGAGTTTTAAAGCTGGTTTAGGAACAGAGAGACTATTGAAGCACGTGATCGCGGTTTGCTTGGATAAACATGCATACGATCGGTGCATAGAGGTTCATCCTCATTGCTACTTGATTAACGCCACAGATTCAGACCAACTCTCCGGTCCAAACGGGTTTATGTCGCCTGGTTACTTGAAACTCATTTGGCGGCGAATGGATCTTCTTAGGAAAGTTCTTGGATTAGGATACAACTTCATCTTCACGGTACGTTAAACATTAACTTTCTTCTCTTATTTTTATATATAATTTAGTTAGCATATATCTTAGATTCTTTTCTTTTCCCTAATATGAGATTTTTCTCTACACATTGAATTATATATGTTTACCCCCAAAGTATTTTTTAACTGTATAACTTAAATATATAATAGAAAACTATTAATAATATAGCAAGAGAAATTATCTACTTGATATAAAATATTAGTATTTGGCCGAAGTACACTGAAAAGAAATGACAGAACATTTGTAAACCTTAAGATAAATATAAAGAGATCTGATTATGAAAACATGAATTTAACTTATGAAATGTTTATGTACCTATGCAGTTTACCGTTCAATTATATATACAATTTTCTTCCAATATTTCCGTTTGCTAGATTTTACTTATTTTGTTTTGTTCTTAGTGTAGCTCCGACTTCCATTTATTTTCCTTGATATATACTATTGAACCATTGATTCATTCATATTAGGTGGCTGGTTAGGACTATAGGGTAGAGATTAACTTTAGTATAAATATTACATAGCCAATATTCAAGATTGTAACAATTATGTTTGCGATCTGTACATATAGAGAGAGATTTTATTCGTAAACGATATATAGTTCTAGATATAAAATAAGTATACTGAAAATATCTTAAGATAGCAGTACATTGTTTTACATTATTGTACAGTAAAAACTCTATAAATTAATAAAGTTAAAATTTTAATGTTTTATTAATTTATAAAGTTATCAATTTAGAGAATTTTTTTTTAGCTTGATATATTTTAAAGTGTTTATGTAAAAATAAAATAAAATACTTGATCTTAAAGTATACTAGAGTTGAACCCACACGTCCGTGCGGGTATTTTTATTTTTATTTTAAAAAAAACAATTTGAATATAAAATAAGTTATAAAATATACATTTAATATTAAGTTATGAAAATTAGTTTTACTGTAATCGTTATGGTCCTTAAAAATATTATTCCTCCCCAAAATTTTAATGAAAAGATATATTTATAACAAATTTTTAGTTGTTAAAATATTGAATGATACTTGGATAATAAATACATAATATCAAGGAATGTTTGAATTTGATGCACTTTTTTTATTAAATAAGATAGAGATAAATGTTTTTAGTTATTGTGTTTGTAAATAATATGATTACATAATGAAATGATCATTTATTAATCCTAATAAAATGGACCTATATGACTTTTTTAAGTAGATAAAAATAGTGATTATATTTTAATAGAGTAGATGCATTGCTTCAATTTCATAGAAACAAATTGTATATTATTGTTTGATTATTTGGTGTAGAAAAAATATGTACGGCAAATGTAAATGCATTTAAAATTAAAATGACAAATACTATCAATATATTTATAGATATAAAGAACATTTAAAGATATTATTCATTATGAATAAAAACAAACATTACAGTATATTATTTATATTTATAGAAATTTTATGTACATTAAATGTTAATTTATGTTTATATTGGGATTATATATTTACATACATAAAGTTTTAAGAAAATTATTATTTTATCTTTTATTAAATTTTGTCCCTGAAACTAACAAAATTTATGAATTTATAATGTTTATTAAATTATCGAGTATTATATATAGATTTTTTACTGTAATTGTCACCCTGTCATAATTTGCTAAACAGTGTACACAAATATAGGATGCAGATGTTTTGTGGCTTCGAGATCCATTTCCCAGGTTCTTCCCAGACGCCGACTTTCAGATATCATGCGATTATTACAACGGAAGGCCATCAGACAAGAATAATCTCGTAAATTCCGGATTCACTTACGTCAAAGCAAACAACAAAACGTTAAATTCTACAAATTCTGGATCAAATCAAGTCGAAAGTTCCCTGGAAAACACGATCAAGATGTGTTCAACCAAATAAAAAACAGCCACTTCGTCATGAAACTTGGAATCAACATTAGGTTCTTGGACACGGTTTTACTTTGGAGGGTTTTGCCAGCCGAGCCGGGACATTAACGTGGTCAACACAATGCATTCTAATTGTTGTCTTGGTTTGGACAGGAAAGTGAATAATCTAATGTCTGCTCTTGAAGATTGGAAACGATATGTAACGTTGAATACCACCGTGTCCGAGACTAAATGGAATATTCCACCAAGGTGTGGTTTTTAAAGGTTGTGAGCGTAGTTGTATATTCCTGTTATTAATCTAGTTTCGTTAAGAACATTCGATTGTTATAATCGGAGTTGATCGATTATTGTTTCTTGATTTTTTTGGAGATTTTTATCCTCTCTTTTAAAAGAGAAGTACATTTGGAAAATAACCTTATAATCATATGGGATATTACAAGTTTTGCCACTAAAAGTTACATTATCCCTAACATTTTCATTAATGGTATAATTAATTGTCTTTTGACAACCCTTATTAATCATACAATTAAGTAATTATCGCTAAAAACTAACCAACCTTCACTTACCTTATTATTTCATATCCTATTGTTCGCTCAGATTTTTCAAACTGACGTGCCTATATTCAACGAGTGAATGAAAATAGTAACCTTCACTTTTACTTAACTTTTGTTGAGACAAATTTGTTGGTTGACTTAACTTTGGTCATAGTCGAATATTGTGAGTTATACGTAACGTTCACTTTGTTATAGTTAGTTTCTTAGCATGTGACCCATATATGAACTCTCACCAAACCCAGAAGATGGAATCGAAGGCTCATATGGCCCCACCAACTTAGTACTCTTCAACCAAAATATCCAATGAAGCGAAGGACACTCACAGTCTCAGTTTATGTTCACCGGTGAAGATCCATATATTGAAGCAAAGAAGAAAGACCAAGGTGGGCGCAGTACCGGTCCGTGATTTTGATGGTCTGGAAGCAATATTTATCTTTTGGGCCAGTAAATGTTACTTTAATAAAAAAAATCAAATATGTTTGGTCACAAGCGTCGAACTGTAGACCCGAGATGCCTATGTAGATTTATCTTTCCACCTGAGCTAGTGTAACTTTTGTTAAAAAAAAATGGGCGGAAATATTTGTATAAATTAAAAGTCGGAAGCACCAACTTCCTTGGCTTCTTGCCAGGGCCGGCACTGGGTGGGCGAGCGAATAGGAAAGGTAGGGTTGTTAACATGGGTAAAGTACTCATGGGTGTACCCAAACCTATTAATAAAGAATTGGGTTTTTATCCATCTAAAAATAATTAGGTCAAACATGGATTAAAATTTTAAAACCTATATTATGTTGGATAAATAGAAAAAGGTAATGGGTACCTATGAGTTTTAATTATATAAAATTATGTTTTCACCATTTTAGTAACATCATTTGCCTTCCTTTCATCAAAAATATATTATTAAATATTTAAATAAACGACAAAATTTTGTGGTTCCATCCAAACCACAAAAACGATTTACCCGCCAAAACTGGAAAACGAGTTTTCTCGGAAAACTGATTTTTTTCACCAACATCAGAAAATGAGTTTTCTCGTCACTGCCGTAAACATGAGTTTTTCCGCCGAAACCGTAAAACGATTTTTTTCCCAACAAAACCGGAAACAAGTTTTCCTGCTGAAACCGTAAAACGAGTTTTTCTGCCAAAATCAGAAATAAGTTTTCCCGCTAAAATCACAAAAAAAAAACAAAAAAATTGCAAAAAAAAAAACTTCTCGCTAAAACAGTAAAATTTTGTTTTCCCATTAAACTAAAGTATTAAAAATGAATAAAAATTATTTTTTTCTAACAGTTCTAATACCTATAAAATTCTCAAAAACATAAGAATACTAAGTTAGGTACTCGTAGGTCAATCCATATTCTACATAGTTATTTTCTGGGGTTAGATTACTAGTTTAATGTTTTTGGGTTTTTGTGGGTTAAGTTTAAAATGGGTTGGTATTGTGTGGATTGGGTTGGGCTAGATAATTTATCCCACATTCCTTAGGAAAGGCAGGTAGAGCAGGAACTAAAACAAGGGACAGATGGTGGTGGAGCCGCCTGACGACGTAGATTGGAAAAGGAAAAAAAGTGTATTTAGATTTTGTTTTTTTTAAATGCATGTGTTATCAATTTATTTTTTTAAATTATATTTTCCCTAATATGCTCTAATTGGATACGGAAGCCATCCACCATATACGGTTAGATAACCAACCAAATGCTCTTCTTTTTTGGGGTGTGGTGTCGTGTATGGAGCTTGTCGTAAGAGAAACGAAGAAATTGTTTAGTGTTCAGCAAAGGAAAACGGAATTTATTTAGTTATCTAATCAGTCACTTCCCCTCTGTCACTTCCCCTCTGTGGTTCGTAAGTATCTGTAGTTAACTACATAGGCTTAATATTTTTTATCGGATAAAGAATTGTCATGTTGGTTAAACCGGTTAAGACTCGATTACCCTCTAGTGTAAAATTATTAGCTTCACATGGTTAGGTGGCGTAGATTTCTAATTCCTATATAGAGTAATCGAGTTTGCATGTCATTGTTTGATAGACCTCAGAGATTAGTCGGTTAGAGCTCGATCCGTCGGATTTTTTTTTCTGAAATATTAGGAGATTCAGACCGAAGCCTTAATCTCTCCAGACTCGAAACCACAATATGTAATATTGGTTTCGTCTGAGCTGTCATTTGAATTGGGTACCTTTGACAAAATAGCCGAAAACTATATGTAGTTTAAACTAAGTATGCTTGACGTTATCATAAGTTATGGCAGGGGCAGTGGTGGATCAGTAAAAATAATTACTTGGTCTCAATGTAAATAAAGTTTTGTTTAAATGTAAAGAATGAACATAGGGGTTAATGTGGAGCTTCGATTCTTCGAACCCATATTTGAGCGGTAAATTTTTTTATATTTTTAATGAGTTTTTTTTTTGTTTAGGCTTCTTTTCTGTCTAGAGTGGCTCGCAGTTTCATGCAATTTAACATGCCCGGCTATTTAAAATTCTGGTGTGAAGTAGTTAAAAAAAGAAACCCTAGAAATAGAAGACTATTAAGATAGGATTCGGCGAATTTGTCTCGAGTCACTAACAGACATGCATCGCCTTCCAGTAACGCTTACACGGATTCCCATTTTTATGTTTTTATCTATCAAATTTTATGTTTTTATCTATCAAATTTTACGTTTTGATTTTGTATTTTTAAATTCTAATGACGTACAGTTATATTTAATAAGTTAATCAACAACGGTCGTGTTTATCATCTTGTATTAAGGGTGATAGGAATACATGCACATACGAACTTAGGTATAGATTTAGAAGAATAGGGGTGAATAAAACACTAAAACTTATTGTTTTGTGGAAATCTGAAACTAATTTATTTGGGGAAAAAAAAGAATGCGGGTGTATAAAACTAATTGATTTGTGGAAATCTCTTTGATTAGTGATTTCCAGTGTTTTTTTTTTTGTAACATAGTGATTTCCAGTGTTTAATTGTTGTTTTTTCCAGTGCAGTTCGTTTGTCATGGTTTAACATGGTACATATTTCATCATGAAATTATATGTTGAACCATTTAATATATTTACAAGTGCTGCACATATTCAAGTTTCAGAAATATATTATTCGAATTTATAAATTTTCAGACTTTTGTAAGTTAAAATATTATGTATATAGAAGTTTAATGTACTGGCATGTTCTAGAACGCGGCCTGTGCGGAAGAGTACGCGGCTAGAAACGCTTAGCGGCAGTTAAATGTTAGTTTTATCTTATTTTCCTATTAAATCGGAGTCATCCAAATAATTTAAGAATATTTCCGCGTAACCCTAAAGTTTGTTGAAAAAATTGATGATAATATTATGGTTTTGCCATTACTAACAACAAAAAACAAAAACAAAAATACCATTTGCTGACATCAAACCAAAGATCAAGGGGATATAAACAAGGGACATTGGCAAAATAGGCCATAATGAAAGTTTATTTACCCCTTTATACCTTTATATTAATTAGTTAGTTTTCCATATAATTATCCTCGTAATAACGAAAAATATTATTAAAAATTAAACAATACTATTATACTCATGAGAGTACTTTACATCTTTTGATATACATTTGGATATGTTGATCTAAGTTTATTAGAATATATATTATAACCTTTTCTATAACGATAAAATAGTCGTTATTACTTATTTAATACATTTTAACCAAAAATTAATTCGTATTGTAAAATTTTCTCTATGATTTATATAAATAAAGAATATGTCTGCATCAATTCTAATCAAAGATATTTGTTATTTATAAAATACAATATATATTGTAAGCTTTTTAATTCTAGAAAAATATAGAAAACATTAACTTTTGTTCTGTCTTTTACTTTGTTGTATCTATTCTATTAAAACAAGATCATGACTTATTGATAAATTTTATATCCAACTAATTATTTAAAAACTGCATCCAAATAATCATAACCACTTTTTAAATATTAATACATATTATGTCTAATTATATATTTATTATATTGATAAGAACTAACTTCATGCGTTTAATTTACAACCTTTTTTTTATTTCCTATATTTTAGGAATCCATAACTCTTATTTTTACTAACTAGAATTCATGAATACATTATATATCTGAGTAGAAATTAAGTATAAATTGAAATTTACGAAATAATATAGAATAATAACAGTTAATTTAATATTGGATAATAATTATTATCTATATTAATAATTTTATGTTAAACGATAGTTCCTAAAATAATAATAAAGTCTAAATAGTACTTTTAAGATTTAATCATTTCAAGACTCATTAATTATTTATTAATAATTATTATTTATATTAGTTTAATATTTACTAAATTAGACCACTAAAATAAAATCAAGTTGAAATAACAAATGATTAAATCAACAAAACCATAATGCGGGTCTTAATTATCTCAAATCCTTAAAAATAATTTATTTAAAATAAAAAAAAATCATATAAACTAAATTTAATAAAATAATAGAAAAGTTTAAAAACACACAAAAATGAATTTTATCAATATATGAATGGTTAAAAATATAAAATATTTAATTTAAAATGTAAAATGTAAAAAATAAAAAATAAAATCAGTGTGAAATAAGTTTAACAACCGGTAAATAAACAAAATCATAATACATATTAGAATTATTTGGAATCTTCAAAATTTAGTCCTACTTAAAATAACAAAAAAATCATATAAATAAATTTAAGATGAATTTCATAAAAATTAAAATAAATAATTTATTAAAAATATAATTTTATGTAAAATAATTTTTTCAATTAAAAATAGTAGTAAAAAGCATGAAACAAAATATACCCGCCCTTTGAAGGGCGGTCAAAATCTAGTATTATAGATAAAGCAACGAGTTCTTATATGTAAGCTATGTTTTAAACATGGGATAATTTATATTCTAACCTTTTGTTTATGTAATCTAACTTTTTTTCTATTTTCTGTCGATTTAGAATATGTATTTAATATTTTCTTAGATTCTATGTTTTTTAATTTGAGAAAATCTAAGAAGCCATCCTAACTAATTTATTCAAACATATCTTGTTCTTGACGCTAAGTTGCATTGAACCACACTGAATTCAACTTTTTTTGATTCAACAATTTTCATCCTTTCTTGTTCTTCCATATCTCTTTTTCATCAAATCAAATGGTTTATATCTATGTAGCATGTGGTGCTTAGTTTTTAAGTTTCTTATAATGAGAAATTAAAACAGAAATATTATTAATATTTAAGGTGAATAAAATTATGTTATTTGTTAACAATTCTCTCCGTTTTTTAAAAGTGTCACTTAGATATATTTTACGCAGTTTCAGAAAGTGATAAAATAGACTAATTACCCTCACATAATATATTTAAATAAAAATCTATTGGTTGTTTGAAAGAATAAAAAATATTATATATGAAAATTTGTATTGAAAATGTAGAAGTATACTTTTTGAAAAAAAAATAAAGTTAGAATAACATTTAATATGAAATAAAGAATATAAGGTCAATTTCTTATTTATGAAAACAAAGACATATTGAGACAAAAGCAATGGACTTACGTATAATGAGATAGATCCTTTCTCAATGCGGCCAATTAGCCAATTTTTCTATAAACAAAGGCCGTTTCGCATTGGACCAGGTCAATAATTGCTGATGTCAACGTAAATCATGTAATATTATACATATTTATGATAATTATATTTTTAAATGCCCAAAATTAATTTCTAATTAATCGTCGATTAATTTATAATTTTCATAACTCGCTAGCTTTTGACCGGGCGCTCGACTCACACCTAACACATTCCCCGAACATGGACTGGATGAATGATATTCCCTATATATTAATTGAGGATCTTTTAAAAAATGTAACCTTAAGTTTATATTAATTAAAAAATAACCTAATCATATGTGGCACTTTGTATAAACTATAATCTAAAAATTATAATCTCTAGCAAAATAATATTTGTACGATATAGTTGGTCGCATATTTTTATTGTTTCTCAGACTTTTCTTAAATAAAACCTACGAAATTTCCTAATGTGGTTAAAATATATATAGTAATTAATGATTTTAAATAATAAAGATTTGATAACAAGATGTATTTTTTTATCATTTTTGTTTATTTCTTTATTATTAAAACAAATTACATAATTACATTAATCATATAATAAAAATCTAGATTTTTTGTATATGTTGTATTTTAAATTTTTTAAACGAGTGTAAATTACTAAAATTGTTAAAAATCTCACATTAATATTTATGATTAAAGTTTATTTTTTTTATATTAAGATACAATGAATATAAGATCATATGAAGAAATAATTTTATGTGAGACTAATATATAACGTTTGTCACATAGTTTCATAACTATATATCATAGCAAACAATCGCTTTTAAATTTTTTGAAAAAATTAAAGTACATAAGAATCAACCCGAACCAGACCCGTAAAGATTCGATCCGAACCAAACCAAATCAGATCCGTAAAAATCTGCAAAAATAATCAAATTTTACAGTATAAAAATATAAATTTTAAATAAATATTTCATCCTGCACAAGGTACACGTCTTATCCTAGTACATGGATATAATAGTATCCGAGAAAGAAAGAAATCAACACGCGCAAGCATTACTCCACCAAACAGAGTGATGCTAATGAGCGACTTCTGTGTGTGGTGTAAAATTAAATCTTCTGAAATTGTTATGTTTTTACTTCATTTGTTTCTTAAAAAGTGACAATTTAACATTTTATTACATAGAAAGTGCCGTTTTAAATTTCTAAATGCAATTTATGTTCATTTTTAATTGAATATTAATTGTAAAATGCATTGATCTAATAAATTAAACTATTTATCTCAACTATGATTGATTAATTAGATGTAACTAACAAAAATATAATATATTTTAATTATTTTATTAATATATGTGAAAATGATTAAGTATCACTCTTTATGAAACGACGGGAGTATAGAAAACAAATTTCTCAAGTTGTTGTCTGTTTTTCTATAAGATCATTTTTAGTGAAGGTTTCTCATCCAATTTCTCAGAAAATAAAATAAAATAAAAAAGTTAAGAAAGGAGAAACTGAAGTGAAGGATAGAAATCAAACTATGGCAAGAGTTTCTACAATTGTCATGTAACAAGTGGTTGGATTATATTTTAATTTAAAATTAATTTAACTGATTATTTATATTATTATTATTATTATTATTATTATTATTATTATGTGGAGACTTTTTGTCTCTAATAATTATTTGATAAAAAATTAATCAGAATAAATTTGCTCATTGCTATGCTCTAAGTGATTCATAACACTCGACCAAAAAAATGTAATTAAATTTCTTTTGATATGATATGTATATATAGAATTACACTTATCAATAAAAATAAACTTAGATATAAATCCACGAACTAAAATACCAAATACTAAATTAACTAAACTAGTTTTTTTTTTTGTTGGGCCGTCAAACGAGTGAAACGACATAAGTTTACCGCGAATTCATGTGAAGAGATAGAGATGGTTTCACGAGTAAATGGTGGTCTCGTCTTGGTAATATTACTAGTAACGTATCTTGAAGAAAATGCGTAGAACCGGAAATAATAATCCTCATCATCGGGAAGTTTACCACACGCGCCACCGTCAAAGTTCAATGAATAGCTCATTGGGTCGTACCGACATTGAAGCGAACTCCCCTGTCTACGAGCAGCTGTTGCCGACACCAGCAACCTCCCCTTTCTCTTCAGTTTCCTGATGAGTCTCGCAAGGCACGTGACGTAGCAGTTTGGCCGCGGAGTTGAAACATCAGGCTTCTTAGTGACGGTGGTTGAGGCGGCGATCTTGCCGTCGGTTATTTGCCGGGGAAATGCCATTTATGTGACTTGTCGGAAAGTGGAGAGAGGGAGTGAGAGTGTTATGATGAAGGGAATCTAAGTGATAATCTGACAAGCATAGTGTCTCTATATATAATTGTATGTACATATAAAACCTAACTGATGCATATATAACACTATAGTATGTTATTATCCTATTATATTTGTTTAAGACTTATAAGAGAGAGAGAGACATTATACTCTTTTTGACCCAAACAAAAGAAAATCTCAATGCTTCTTGTAATAAGTGTGAATGGGAAACCCGAAAACATGTAGTATTAGTTTATACAGTTCCTCTACAGTTTGTTTCTAATTAAACTAGTTTGAATTTTCCTTTAAAATACTATAGATTTATAGTTAGGTCTTAGCCAATATTCACATCTTTTCAAGTCTTATTTGTTTTCATATTCTTGCTTTTTTAGATCAATTAAAGTGAGATTTAAAATATGTTCTTACACAACAGACACTAAATTTATCATATTTAAATTCATCAGAATTTTTTATTATGATAACAAATAAAAAAGAAATAAATCAATAAATCAATTTGAATACAAGGATCCAAGTTCTTTCACTTTAGTTTAATCATTATTAGCAAGTTCATGTGAACGTTTCAAATTGCAAAAAAACAAACACACTAAAATTTCACAAATTTTGGAAACTAGTTGTGGTTTCGGATAGAAATTCTCCCAATCATGTTTAAAAATATAAAAAAGCTACTAGAAATAACTGGTAGTAAGCACAATACATCCAGTGTTCTCTTTATATATATATATATATATATATATATAAACTAGATGTAATAACATTCTTAGTTCATTTTATTATATATATATATATAAACTAGATGTAATAACATTCTTAGTTCATTTTATTTGTAACTACAGTTTATATACTTGGCGACTACAAATACAATATTGTAGCTTAACTAATCCATACTCCCACATTCCACCAATATGGTACTTACAAGATTATATGCTACTTGTTCAAAACAAGTTGTATATGTATATTGATATATTGTTGATAAAAAAAATTGTATATTTATATTGAATAGTCAATAAATTATGGTAGGTATGCAGTGCACATGGCTAAGAATCACACACATGAAGCTGAGTCAAGATTTCGTCTTCTTTGCCTTCTTCTCCTTTCTCCTCCTACGTCTCCTTTTCTATTTATCAATTGCATTTGGCCCATTGTTTTGATGGTTGGTTTGTTAGTTAATTCATTTTAATCTATTCACTGTATGCACAAGTGGAAAATTCGGGTTTAAAAAACAAAGACAAAAGAAAAGAAAAGTAACCGGCCCATGTGACAATGGTACACATATCATAATATTTATATATGTGCTTATAGGCTTGCATAGAAATATACGCCTTAGGCTTCGAATGGTAAAAGCAGTTCAAGCGTTGCAGATCAAGCAGATCATGCAGATCAAGCGGATCAAGTGCAGATCAAGTAGATCATGCAGGAGAAAGACAGATCAAGCAGATCAAACAGTTTAGTACAGTTTAGAATGATAAAAGCAATTCAAATAAAATAGATTATATATATAAATTATAAAAAAAAAAATATGTAAACACAGTACATAAAAATAATAAATATTGCACTAAAATCATGTTTAATGTAATTTTAAAATTAAAATGTTAAAAACATTAGCAAATTAACGAAATACATATATTTCCGTTAATATATATATATTTAAATCACAATACTATGCAATTATATTTACTTATTATAATTAAAACACTGACATCATATATAGTAAATGATTTTGCTACAAATTATTAATATATTTAATCTTCTTCTACCAATAACACATTTTCATTCTATTTTACTTACAACTTTGATAATACAAAAACTCTCATGTCTATTTATTTCTACTTTTATTTTTCGTCATATAAATATTATATTTAGTAAAATTATTTATATGATTATTGTGTTTTTAATTATAATATGTATTAGTGAAAAAATTTATAATATGTATTATGTCAATGTACAATATCATGGTTTAAATATATTAATGAAAATGGATGTTTTTGTTAATTGCTAATGTTATTCGTATTTTGATTTTAAAACTATAATAACATGAATTTATTTCAATATTTATTATTATTTATGTATTGTATTGTATAATGTATTTTAATTTTTATTGTAATTATTATTTTTTAAATAGGTAATTTATTTAATTTGAATTGTTTTACTATTCTAATTATAATAAATTATTTGATATGCTTGATCTGCTTTCTCACACATGATCTGCACTTGATCCGCTTGATTTGTATAGTGGGTGAGAACTGCATGCAGATCTCCTGCTTTTCTCACAAAAAGACAAAAAATATTGAACTGCATGCAGATCTTCCGCTAATTACATTTTCAAAACAGAAAAACGTGAATGGTAAATTTAGTGCGGGAGAACTGCATGTGCGGGAGAACTGCCTTTGTTCTGCCCCTCCATTCATAACCTTAGAGTATGTTTATTGGAGGATCTTAGTGGGTCTCTTAAGGGGTGGGACCCACTAAATTCCCCAAAAACTATTCCTTAAATCCTTAAATAAGAAACTCTCTTTCCTTGGTTCTTGCACTATTCCCGGATCCAACTGACACCTGGCGACCCGCGATTTGTGCTTTTAATTTTTTTTTTAAAAAAAAAGAAAAAAAAACAAGGAACCCTTTAGGGTTCCTTCCAATAAACATGCTCTTATATATCAAGAAATCAATTTGATTTATTTGATGTACTATATAATATGAATGGAAGTGGTTTTTCTCTTTAACAAAGAAAAATGTCAGTAGTTTTTTAATGTTCTGGATAACATGTTATAGTAGTTCATACTTCATAGTGACTTTGTCGATCTAATCCATTGTGAATCTGTAGATGCATCTTGTGTAATAAAAAAAATAACTACAAGTACATTCCTTTGAATCTATTGGAGATAAAGTTTAGATCCCTCGGTTAGATAAAATCTAACAAAAATAGCAACAACCTATTTGTAGTTCTATTCAATATCTTCTATTATAATTATATGATTTTTACCAAAAAAAAAAGAAACGAAATGTGTGATGCTCACATATAAAACATAATATATATTGGATACAAAAGGTAAATAAAGTATATAAAGTATAGTCATCAATCCTCATCAAAAAAAAATAAAAAATAAAAATAATAATAATAATAATAATAATATACATAGAATTCGTGTATAAAGCACGTGATCAGCAGTCTAGCATGGCTGATCACATCATTTGAACCATAAAGCATGTTAATAAAGATTATGATGTTAAAAGAATTTCTCACAATTTTATACTAGATGATAGTTATTGTACTACTTGAAGAGAACCTGATTTTAAAATATAAAGAATATCCGTTAGAAAAGAAGAATTTAACAGAAATCTAAAGTCTCTGATCCTAATCAACTTCTTGGTTATTTTCTTTGCAGTAAATAACGTTCCAAGAGAAAATAAAATTTTACTATTTCGATTTTCGGATATTGTAATATTTTTAAAAAGTGAAAATTACACGTATGAGAAGCTGAAAAAGTTGTTGACGAAAAAAAAAAACAGAAAGCTTAAGAAGTCAACAACACATGTGTAATACTCTTATACTTTCAGTATATTTTCGACCACATATAGCATATAAGTTTTTTTAGCAAGTCAGTTATGCCATTATATGTGGTTGCCCTAAGATGATGAGTTTGATAACTTCCAGCTACATTTTACAATATTTTTATTTTTATTCATAGTTAATATTTAATATTAATAGGACCAATATTCTTTTTTTGCTTCTGGCCATTTGATTCTTAGGACTGGCTATATATACTTGTGGTTATGGTTGTGGAGGCATTTATAATCGAATCAAAACAGACATTCACGCCACATTTTTACCTTTTTGGATAGTAACTTTTAAAGACATCTTTTGTAGGCATGCATTCAATATTTCATCACTGTTAATTTTGAAAATGTCCTATCTGTGCATGAGTAAAAGTCCAAAATTTTTTGGACGTACATCCGGTCGAATGGGTACGTTGTAAATGCAAGTAAGGTAAACTCATTATCAAGGTTGACTTGTGGGGCGTGCGAGGGCTGAAGGCCCCTTGGTATTCGGTATACTTTTAAAAATTAGGAAAATTGCTATTTGATAAGTATATATTTTTAAATGGAAAAAAGAAATCAAAATTTTGAAATGGTTATAAGGGACTATAAAATTATTCATTTAAATAATGATAATATACAATTTTTTAAAGCATATTTGTCTCAATATATTTTTGCTCTCTTTACTTTTTTTCGAATTTTGGTTCGTGTTTATTCATAACAATCAATTCTTTAGATTCTTTCTGCATATTTTTTCAAAAGTTATAAATCAACAAAAAGTGTAAGTAGTTATATGACATTTTTTTTATAGAAACACATACTTTCTCTGTTTCCAAATAATATATTTCAGATTTTCACACATTTTATGAACAAATAAATTTTTAGTTATAAATATATTAGCCATGATTAATTATTTCCAAAATTTTCAAATTAATGAGAATTCATTAATTTCATTTTGTAAATATTAAGTTTAAAATTAAATATAAAAATTCATAGAGAATTTATAATATTTTTGTATTTAACATTAAAAAATATTTTTCAAGAAAAACTTCAAAAGAACATGTCTTCCTTCCTTACTCTTTACATATTATTTATGAGTTCCTCTGAGAGAACTATTGATCAAAATTATCACCTTTTTAAGTTACATAGATACTTTCGAATTCATCTATTTTCTAGTTAGAATCTACTTGTTTATATATGGAAACAGTAAAGATTTTGAACAAACAGTTTTGTAATTATGTATTCAATTGATATGTACATTTCCACCTCTCGAAGCAGAGTAATAACAGTCTGAAAATATTAACATTTCTCTCCAACTTTATATTCGTTGCTTTACACGACAAGAGAGAATGAAAAACAGTTGTCAAAAGACATCAAATCCAAATGCAAGAAAGACACTAAATCTTTGGCTTTTCTTTCTCTGATCATCACAGAGAAAGATTTTGTATAAAGATCATATAACAAGCTTTGACCTGGAGTTTCTGAATATCCAACGTCCTTCTTCTCGCTTTAGACTAGGCCTCTAAGCTTTTGGTGAACATCATTGTTGTGGAACCCATCCTGTCATCTGCAAACCCACATGCTTTGAAGAATGGCCTAAGACAAATACAAAGAGTTTCTTTATCATCAGTAGATTATGCATAAGGACTCTCCATTCACATTGTAATTGAACCTTGTACTAATATCAATCCCACCCATATTCAAGATTATCATCAATAAGATATCATCACCAAATCCTTGGTCAGAATAGATTATATCCTTTGATCCTAAACCTAAAGGTGAAGGGATACAACAAAGAACTTATGAGCTGTTAAGGTGAGTATCTGTTGTGTCTGAAGCAAGGCATTACCTTTCATGCTCGAAGCAGAGAGCTGCTATGTCGTAGATGTCTCTACTTGTGAGAAGCCTATTGAAACAGTATTCTTCAATGAATGAGGCAATTTTGATATTTCAAAAAACAACCTTTGGGAGAAGGTTAAGGGTTTTAAATAAAGCAAAGATGATAGTAGAAAAAGTCCCATCAAGACCTGGTGATTCTGTTAACAATCAGTTTACCAATCCCCATCCGTTGAAGTGAAGGTAAAACCTGGAAGACACTGAGACCAAGTTACACATCTTAGCACCAAACACAAGGAACTACATCTCAAGTAGACCTGGTAATGAAAGCAAATTCAACTAAACAATCTTTGGAACTTATGAATATAGATGAAAGTACCATTAGATCGTGAATAGAAGCGGTCAAACCATGATCAGAATAGGCACGACCAAACCCAACAAGCTGACCATTTGAAGGAGTGAGAGGCAACACGTCCTGAAACAAATTGTGATCCTTGTTTTGTCCTCCTAAAGTCTGAAGGATACAAAGACGAAGAAGAGAGACTTTCTTCTTCTGAATACAAAACCACATCATCATCATCATCATCATCATCATCATCATCATCACTGGTGCTGTCTTCAACAAGAACCGCGTGACGAGGTTTGCAAAACACAGACACAACAACATCACTGCGGGAGATAGCTGTACGCAGCTTCTTCATGTCAACAATGCTACTACCATTCTTAGACAAACGGTTACAAGAATGGTCACAACGTGAATACAAATGCCTCAGCTCCTCTAAGTTTATGTCTTTCTTCAAGGTAGAGATATAAATAGGTACCGAACGAAGAGGAGCTCCATCACATTT
>CAJHQP010008707.1:0-25645 GCA_905132765.1 Moricandia arvensis | reverse complement strand
AATCTTCTTATTTGCTTAGATTAGGAAAGTTTGTGTATTCTTAGTGTTATAGATCATTAGTTCCTTGTAGTTCGACAATCTTAAATACTACATTGATTTGCTCTGAGGACTAAAAACCCTTATCATACGTATCCAGATCATTCTACATTGTTTTTGACTAGTGAACGACTATTCAATGTTAAAATCTCGTCTACAATTTTGATATAATAAACAGAAAATCAAGAAAAGATTTATTCTACAGATCTTGAGGATTCCAACATTTTATGGGTGTTTAGATCTTGATATATAGAATATGAGAACATTAGTCTTAGAATACAGAATGAGATATTTACATTTAAAAATCGCATATAACACATTAACTACAACAAGCCGATTTCTTGGTGTTGAGACATAATTCTCTAGTTTTTTTTAATATTCTTGATAATATCATGCTTTTTCATCATCATTTAAAATGTATTATCTAATAAGAAAATAATTAACAAGCAAACAAAACATATAATCATGTTATGTAAAAATGGATAGATGGTTCATATTTCAAATGATCCCTAAAATGTCATATTTAAAAATATACGTTCAATACATTGAGGTCTAGAAAACTATTCGAGTTAGAAATCGAAATAAAATTAATTATTTTGAAAAAGACAGTTAAGACAAATATGCACGTTGTGTGATTATGTTTGATACGCAAGTTTGATTGATAGCTACCCTGGACATGTCATACGCACGAAAATGCATGATGTTGCAATTTGTTGTTATTAAATGCAGAACATCCAAAATACATATATGCGGTGATAAATTTATTAACATAAAAGGCATATGCTTACAACTAAGCACCCTGGTAAAACACACCCTAATCTACGTTTTTAATTAAAATAAATCTGTGAGATTAGCATGTGGCTTAAGCGGAAACCCCGCAACCTGAAATTCCAACTCGGGGACTGCACTTGTTCGAAATGTGTTATGTTCGTAATATTCTATCTATAACTTTTTGTCTTAAAGAATAGTATAAAGTAGTGGGTGGATGAGCACAACAGTACGTATATTTGGGCTCAAATGAATGACTAACCTCATCATCAATCATGGCATGCTATTAATACAAATTTATAAAGCCCAATGATTTGGTGATGGACAAACATGTTGATCTTTATTTCATTCAATAATATAGAAATATTAGGGATCGTATTACAACAAGTATATAATAGTTTGATATATAGCTATGAAGACTTTTTTTAATTAAAAAGTTGAGCATTGGTTTGGTAATTTTGTAAAGAGTTGTTTTAGTAATTATGTAGCTTTCTAAGATTATCTGTCTAATAATATTAGTTTAATTGAACAACGCCACCAAGTTCGCAATCACCTTGTATGAAATCAGTCAGAAACTATTTATATAGGTTTTAATAACGTTTTACAATCTTATAATATTTGCTAAATAGTGTTTGCGGTGGTGGATGACTACGTTGAAACCTTATCATCTTTTATAAAATATCAAGTTAATAAAATTAATAATTATTAGTTTCATAGCCGCACTCACATCCATTCTCCTGCTTTAAAAAATCGAGTTCTAAGTCAATAGAAGATAAGCAAGACATATATTACAAATATAAACGAAAATAAGATTTCATGAACTGACATGATCTATACATAATAATTTATTAATGAATTGAATCTCACATCGGTTAATTAAAAAATAATTAATTAATATATAAAAAAATATGATCAATCCACTTACTACTAACTGATATATTTATGTAATATTTTGTCACTCCGTAAGTCTGCAGTCAAAGTCACCACATCTCTGATCCAATCTCTATTCATCCATACGAATACGATAAGGTTGAGGCTTTAAAACCTTTCTATCGTTTATTTTTTGAGAAAGGGCTAAACCTTTTTATTTTCTTAAGTTAATCAACAAGAGCATGAATCCTATAGAGCTATTGCATGAGAACATAACCTATAAATTAAAAAAAAAACTATATATAATTCTATAACGACGTGATGACGACATGGGATGAAGCACGATGCAAACCCAAATTAGCGATCACATAGTTTATTTTGTTAGGCAAAGTGATACTTTTTTTTTGCGTGATTGCGTCTTAAACCCATTCTGAAAAATGCAGATGCTCTGCTTGACATACAAGTTTTAAAATCATATTTGACCAAAGAACCACCCCCACTGGTTTTTTCTTGAGCTTACCATTATGATATTCTACAATACATCAACATCTTTGTAAGAAAAGGAATTATGATTTGAAATTTGATGTTGACGGACTACTGACATTAAAATAAGTTAAATTTCACTCATATTGTTCGTATTAAAAAAATAAACTAAGAAGCAAAATCATTTCTAAAGTGGGATAAGCCTGAAAATACTTTGGAAAATAGAAATTACACAATTACAAAGAAACCGAACAATTTGACAACCAGACCATTAACATATATCTTGGTCATATTTGCAACCGACTGTCCATTGATAGATACATCCCAACCTATTGATGGAAAAATCACAATCATATGTAGACAAAAAATCACAATCATATCATCATATATTTTATACAAAAATGTTATATCTAACATATTAATTAGTTAAGATGCAACATCTTTAAAATAGAGCCATTGTTCAACCTTCAAAGTCAACCTACCAACCACAAAGTCCCTTTGTAACCATTGAGCAACCCCAAATGACCAAATCGCTTATTTTCCTCACCTTATTGTGATCCTAACAGAGCACCTCCTTTGATCATCACACCAATTAAGATTGTTGCATGGACCGGGGAGCCAAACCGGGTAAAGCTTGATCCTCATGAACCTCAAAAGTAGAATCATCCTCAGCCATCATGGTTCGATTCCACGGCTACTTCTCTTTCTCCTGCTATTCTCCGTCCAAGCTTCAGCTGAAACTCACAACGGTTCGGACATGTACGGAGAAAGCTCTCGGTTCGACCCAACCATGGCAATACTCATGATAGTCCTGGTCAGTGTTTTCTTCGCTCTAGGGTTTTTCTCCATCTATATCCGTTGGTTTCTTGAACGATGCATGGGTAGGAACAGCCCACACCCACTCGAGGTCGGTGGAAACTGGCTTTCCCTGAGCCGTCCACAGGCGCGTGGACTCGACGCGTCGGTCATCGAGACTTTTCCTATGTTCCGATACTCAACAGTGAAGACGCTCAAGATCGGCAAAGAGGCCCTTGAGTGTCCTGTGTGCTTAAACGAGTTCGAAGACGATGAAACGTTACGTTTGCTTCCTAAATGTTGCCACGTGTTCCATCCTGGTTGTGTAGACGCTTGGCTCCGGTCTCATGCTACTTGTCCTCTCTGCCGCGCCAGTCTCGTCCCTGTACCGGGGGAACCGGTTGTTTCTGTCCAGATACCCGGTCCTGGTTCTGATTTAACCGGTGAGCGCACTACGGTTTTGAGTTCCCCGGATGCGAGACTGATTGACTCGGTGGCGTTGACTGGTAACCAGAGTATGCCACGTAGATCTCTGTCTACCGGATGGAATTTAGCCGGTATTTTCACCAATTCTGATCGGACCGGTGAACATGTGGAGAATCTAGACCGGTTCACGCTTAGGTTACCGCAAAACATTCACGATACGCTTGTGAACCCAAGTCTTTCAAAAAACCACGTAGAGTTACCACATGTGATGAGTTCAGCGAGAGGGTACAGAACCGGTGGCTTAGAGACAGATCGAAACTATTTCTACTATGAACGGTTTGATGATCAAGATGGCCGGTTAGACCGTAGACCATTCTCCATAACACCTCCGTACCGGACTTGTTCGATCAATAGGTCTCCATGTGGTAGTGGTGTTCAGGTGCGTCCTAGTACACCCAAGGGTTTGCTTCTAGCAATGAAGTCACCGTTTGATCGGTTGTTTATTGGAAAGAATAGCAATGTTGGTGAACGTTCGGTAAACAACAACATCGGTGAACGTTCGTCGGACCACCTTCGCTCCGGCGATGCTAGCCCTGTGTAGACCAATATATGAATTGGTTATTTGAGAAAGTCTTAAACTTGTAAATATTTCAATTTTCTATTGTCGCATTCTGCCTTTTTCAGTTCTCATACTACAAAACGAAGTACTCTATTTGTTTTGGTTTTTTGGTCGATTATTTAAAAGGCAAAACAATTCGTCAGAAATTGAAATACAAAACACAGTTAGTATGTGGTATAATGGTTTGTTTAACTGGAAGATAAATTCTCATGTAGGTCAATTAGTAGAATAGTATGTCGCATAAAACACTGTTAGTGTGTGATATAGTGGTTTGTTCGAATATTGTGTTATGACCAGGGGTGAATCTAGAGTTAAATTATTCTGGGGGCACTAAGAATAACTTTTCATAATGGGGGCATGGGCACCCAGTCGTATCTATGTGGCTTCATACTGGTTAGGATACTCTCTCAAAGTCCCAAATTAGAACACTTGAAACTTTTTTACATAAATGATGCCCTGAAATTAAACTACACAAATCGTCGTAAGAAACTGTTCAATTTTTCAAAAATTAATTATAAATAGATGATTTTATTTGATTAGCAGTTTTTAGTTTTAAACTAATAATAATTTAATAAATTTATTATTTATTATTTTTATCTGATAAAATTTATACAAAATTCCATATTATTTTAAAACTTTTTTAATTTTTTTTAAAAAATATTGAGTATTAGTTATATTTCGTTTTTCGGTTACCCAAAAAAAAAGAGAAAATTAGAATACAAAGCCTTTGACAAAAAAAAAACCTTTTGTTTTGAAAAGCAGAAATAGAGGATTTAACAGAATATAAATGAAATGTTGGGGCTAAACAGAAATAACTATTTATACGAGAAACATATGAAATTTTGTAAAGTTCGAATCAAGTAAAACGCATCAACGTGTTGCAAATGTGATGAGAGTGACGACGACGATGTATAACATCGCCAAGACTGCGTTTCGAAACAAAAACTCCATTGTAGCTTCTCTCTTCTACTCTCACCAGTCTCGCTCACTCTCCAGGTGAAACCACAACTCTCTGTTTCATATCGACAAGTTGGTAGATCTGTATCTTGTCCTTAAATCAATCAAAGTTGATTCTTTTTTTTTTTGTTGTTCGTTAGGCAAAGTAAACTAGTTAAGCCTGAGAGAATGGTTGAGAAAGAAGACAAGAAAGTAACTCGTGTTCTGTTTTCCGGCCCTCACTTTCCTGATTCATTCAATTTCACTAGAGATTACTTGCAGCCTTACCCTTTTATTCAGGTTTTAAAAAACTATTTGATTCTTCTACCAATTACTAAAGTTGTCAACTTTACTCATCCTAGACTAGTTCCTGTTGTGTTTGAGATGTTACTGTTTTTGTTCATATAGGTAGATGTTGCCCATCTCCGTGATGTTCCTGAAGTTATAAAAGACTATCATATATGTGTGACTATGTTGATGCAAATGGATTCATATGTTATCTCTCGTGCCACCAACATGAAGCTTATTATGCAGTTCGGTGTTGGTCTCGATGGTATCATCCTTGGTTTTTTTTCTAAATGCATTAAAATAGTATAGCTGCAGCTCATTAAAAAGGCAGCGGTTTACACAATATAATGCCATGTAATTTACATGTAAAAGGTATTGACGTTGATGCTGCTACTAAACATGGGATTAAGGTCGCTAGAATCCCCAGTGAGGGTAACGGAAACGCAGTGTCTTGTTCTGAAATGGCTATATATCTAATGCTTGGCCTCCTTAAGAAACAGGTTTCTGTAATCTATTTTGCTTTGTCTCTGTGTGGCTGTATTAGTATAGCTCTCATTCTCCCAAGTAAACAGGTTGCTTTATCTATTTAAATTTTATTGCAGAAGGAAATGCAGATGTCTGTGCAAAGCAGACAACTTGGCCAGCCAACAGGTGGAACTCTTCTCGGTAAAACTGTGAGTCTCAGTGTGATTATACATCTGCTGTCTATATCTTTGGTTTGTAAGGTTATTGTTTGTATAGGTGTTTATCTTGGGATATGGTAACATTGGAATAGAGCTGGCTAAACGGTTGAAGCCATTTGGGTCGAGAGTAATAGCTACGAAAAGAAGCTGGCCTATTTCCATTATGGACTCAGACTGTATGGTCTTTTTGTTTATTCCTCTGTTTGCCTTGACAAAACCCATCCTGAGGTCGGTCTAGTAACTTGTTAACTCATTATCTGCAGCTAGTCTAGTTGATGAGAAAGGTAGCCATGATGACATTTACACATTCGCGAGCAAAGCAGATATAGTCGCTGTGTGCTTGAGGCTGAGCAAAGAAACGGTAACATCAACTTCTTCTTCATTATAAACCATATGCAAGAGATATCTTTTGGTAGTGAAACCACTTGGTTATATACATTGGTCTGTGTAACTGATAGTTTAAACATGGTGATCTCAGGCTGAAATCGTGAACAAGAAGTTCATATCATCAATGAAAAAGGTAGATTATTCGCATGGCAATTTATATAGAGTTTGATTTGGATTGTGTTGACTTATGACTCGTGACATCTCTTGTTGTTTCAGGGTGCTCTTCTTGTTAATATTGCTAGAGGCGGTTTAGTTAACTATGAATCAGCTTACCAGAGTCTGGAGTCCGGTCATCTTGGAGGCCTAGGGACTGACGTGGCTTGGTCTGAACCGTTTGATCCAAACGATCCAATCTTGAAGTTGAAAAACGTTATTTTAACCCCTCATGTGGCTGGAGTTACAGAGTATTCATATAGGTCCATGGCCAAGGTAAACTATCTAAGGAACATACTTTACACTATTACATTTTCTTCATTTATAACTAAAACTCAACTGTTATAATACACAGGTGGTCGGAGATGTCGCCCTACAGTTGCATGAAGGACTTCCCCTCACCGGAATCGAAATTGTTAACTGAAGAGATAGCTTGACAAGAACCATGTTTAGGTTATACTTTGTATTTATTTAGCATTGTCTCTTTCTATTTTACCCTAGTTTTGAATACACAGAAGCTTTTCTGACTAGTCTTAACTAGGTTATTGACGCAATAATCCTATACTGTAATCCTTCCGGTTCTGTCTAGAGAATTGGAGACGCATGGATCAGCGTCTTCAAGCTTTCTCACGACCTCTCTCATGTTTGGTCTGAGACTAGGGAGCTTTGTAGTGCAGAGAAGACCCATTTTTAGAACCTTAATCATGCTTTCTTCCACGTAAGAAGACAAAACATGCTTGTCCAAGACGTTTCTAAGGTTCCTCCCATCTTGTTGAATTTTAAATAAGACATAGTCAACAATGTCTTTGCCCTCTCCAAACTCTTCTTCCACTGGACGAAGACCGATTGCTAGCTCTAGAAGAACCACGCCGAAGCTGTACACATCACTCTTCTCCGTTGCTTTGAAGGAGTAAGCCAGCTCTGCACTCATCACAAAACATATCAGTTTAAAGTAAAGACTGGTTAAGTTGAAACGGCAAAAAGACTCACCAGGAGCCATATAACCATGAGTCCCAGCAACACAACTCCATTCGTATCCCTTATCAGCAACTTTTGCAACTCCAAAATCCGCGATTTTCGACTCATAATCCCTGTCAAGCAATATGTTGCTCGACTTTATATCTCTGTGAATGATAGGAGGACAACAATCATGATGCAAATATGCAATTCCTTTAGCAGCTCCGACCGCGATTTTATACCTGTTTTCGACAAAAAGGGTCAAAATAATCAGTTCTTGAATCCATACTTAGACTAGAGAGTAAAGAATAAATAGTACCTCTTATGCCAATCTAGTTTAGCTAATCCACTTTTAACATTCTGGTGAAGAGCCTGATACAAGTTCCCATTCTCCATGAACTCAAACACCAAATAGCTAGAACCTCTTCCAACAAGACAAGCGTACAGCTTCAACACGTTTCTGTGTCTGATCTTCCAAGAATCTCCATTTCCGCAACAGAAACATCTGTTCGGTTACCATCTTCTTCTCCTCTCCTCAACCACTTAACAGCTACTGTACCACCGCCTTTTTCCAAATCAACCCGGTATACTTTTCCTGCACTTCCAGCTCCAATCACGTGATCTTCATCCAACCTGCAGATCTCCTCAATGTCTAGCTCCATTTGATGGAAAGATGCGATTCTCCACTTCGCATCCGCCTTGTTGATATCCCCATTTTCTCTGTCGAACTCGCGTATCTTCACAACTCTGTAACGCAAGGCAAACAGACCAGTCACGAGCACTACCATGGCAATTGCAAGAGCCAAGAACAAGAACGTTCCATCGAGTGAACGCTTCTTCTCCACGTTTTGGTCGCCACTGCATAAGCTCAGAGCAGATTCTTCACTTGTTTTGACGTTTTGGTTGTCGACGCAGAGCTTCTCATTGCGTGAGAAGGCAGTGGATCCCCCCACCGCTAAGAGATCCGGTGGTATTCTTCCTGAGAGTTGATTCTCAGACAAGTCTATGAAACTCAGCTTCAACTTCACTAGAGTCGCAGGGATCTCTCCTGTTAGCCCGTTGCCTGAGAGGTCTAGAGAGTTTAAAGAAGCGATCTGTGATAAACTATTAGGTATCTCTCCGGACAATGAGTTCTTGGCAAGATTCAGATCAACAAGTCTGAAACAGTTTGTCAATCCGACAGGGATATTTCCTGTCAATGAATTGTTTTCAAGATGCAGAGAAGACAACTGTTTCAAGTCTCCAAGTTCTGTCGGAAATTTCACCCGAAAAACTGTTGTTGCTCAGATAAATCCTCTCTATGTTGCTCAGTTTCCCAACCTCACGAGGGATCTTGCCGGAAAATCTGTTGTTCTGCAAAATCAGCTGGCTTAGCTCCGTTGAGAGTCCTATCTGAGAAGATATCTCTCCGGTGAGACTGTTATCGCTGAGATCAATCATCGTAGCACGCGGCAGAGCCCAGAAACCTTCAGGAACATGACCAGTAAGAAGATTCTGGTTAATCCTGAGCCTCGAGAGAGATTTGCAACCCGTGTAGGATGTTGGAATCTCGCCTGAGAATTCATTCTGTAGAGCGAGTAAGAACTGTAGTTTATTGTTTTGGCATAAGAAACGAGGGAATGGACCTGTAAACCGGTTTTCGGATATATCAACCGTCTCCAAAGGCGAAAACCGGCCGATGTTAGCCGGGAATTCACCGGAGAAGTTGTTCCTGTAGATTGACAAGGAAGTGAGGAAATGCATATCTCCAAAACCTGAAGGAAACTTGCCTGAAAAGTTGTTTTGACGGCAGTGGAAGACTCTGAGCTCCTTCAGGTTTCCGAGTTCTCGAGGTAACGCGCCATTCAGCTGGTTCAAAGAGACATCAAGCTCTCGTAAACGAGTTAGTTTTCCGATCTCCGGTGGGATTTCACCGGAGAATCTGTTCTCATAGAGCTCGATTTTGGTGAGATTTTCCAGTCTGGTGATCAAGACTGGAAAATCTCCAGAGATTGCGTTCTTGGCGATGTCGAAAGTGTCGAGAGCATTGAGATCAAAGATGGAGTCTGGAATGTGTCCGGTCAAGTTGGATTTAGCTAAGTAGAGCCAAGTGAGTCTCTTCAAACCGCCGATACTCTTCGGAATCTCGCATTCTTCGTAGTAGTTGTTTCCTAGACCGAGTGAAACTAACCGAGTCAGATTCCCCACCCAGCTCTGAAACTCTCCGGTTAATAAGTTCACGGAGACGTCGAGGATCTCTAGGTTTTTCAGAGGGGAGAAGTCAGGGATGGTACCGGAGAGTCTGTTCGAAGTGAGGTTCAGGACTTTGAGGTTTGTGCAGTTGACTATCTCCAACGGGATTGGTCCCGAGATGAGGTTACATGGAAGGGACAAAGTAGTGAGCTTTGTGAGAAATGAGATCGCCGGAGAGATGGAGCCAGAGAGATTCGAGTTCTCTAGAGAGATACCAGTGACTTCGCCGGAGAAGGGATCGCATGTGACGCCGTGAAATGAGCAGGGAGAGTCGGAGGGTTTCCAAGATCGTAAAATGTTGCGAGGGTCGTTAAGACGGTTTTTGAAGCGGAACAGAGTTTGCTTCTCAACGGTCGATTCAGTAATTGGCGGGAAACTGAGAGGAGAACTGTTGCGGCCAAGGTGGCGAGTATGCCACGTAGGAGGTCTGGTCTTCTCGTCATTTACGGTGATAACCAAGGGCACAACTGTCAATTCCTCAGATTAGGTATTCATCATGGTCGATGCACTGGAATTTCCCTACATAAAAATCATCAAACAAAAATATATGAATATTAAAAACATACTAGAACATTTAGAGGAAAATTACTTTAGTATTATTAATTTATTATATACCATTCATACATAAATGATTACTAAAATTTAAATTGAACATAATAAATATGTTGATTCTTACATAGTTTTATATAATTAGTAATTTTATGTTTTTAAAAAATGGGTACAATAGATTTAAATTTGTAGTGCATTTGTAAACCAGGTAAGAAGAACTGTTTTTAAGTGTTTTCAATTTGATTCCTATATAGCAAACTGATTGGGTACGAGACAAAAAATATATGAAGTTAATGAAAAAGTTATATGTAATAGACATGTAAAGCTTGCTTATGTATTAAACATACACAAACTCCATAAGTGAGCTTTAAGGGTACTCATAACATTGCAGAAAGTTTCATTTCCTCTGCTATATGATTGGATTTTTTTTTTGTGTGCACAACCATATGATTAGTTTAATCATTTGTTTTCATAGTAAAGCAAATTTATCTATGTTTCCATCTCTCCTTGATAAGTGAATAATATTATAGAAAAAGCATTGGACTTTTACTGAAAAAAAGAAGAAGATAAGAACCAGTATTTAGGGTGGAGTAAACATTAAAAATGAAGAGATCACAGATCATAATCAGTGGATAAAGTAACTATTGGTTAATTACTACAGTTAGTAACTATATTGAAGAAGTAGTACCTGAAATAGATGAAAAAACACCCGAACCTAAGATTGGTGAATGATCCTTCTTAATCTGTTGAAGGGGTAAATTTGAGAGATGTTAGATATACATAATCGAAAACAGAGGAGATGGTTTTGATTTGTGGTTACAGAAAAGAAAAAAAAAGTGATTTTCTTAGGCTACTTACTAAGAAAATCTCCAATACATCAGAGAAGGAGGTCTCTAAGAAATACGAGAGATATAAAATTTTAAAGTGGGGAGAAGAGAGTAGTACAAGATAAGTTTGTCGTTGAGACATGGAGCCAAAAAGGCTAGTCACTTCTGATTTTGACATATCGTGTATATTTCAATGTTCGTGAAACTAATAAATTAAAAAATATATATTAAATAAAAGTAATACAGATCATCTGGTTTTCACATATTGTGTATGCTGATCTTTTGATTGTACAGTTAACGTCGCTTTCAGATAATTATAAAATCTAATCTTCTAAACATTGTTAGATGATAATTAACTCCTTTATAAAAGATTATTATTTATGTGGATGTCTACATTGATTTTTTAAATGTTTAAACTGATTTTTAAAAACATTGATAAAATTTTGATGCTGTTTATATAGTTTTTGAATAAACAAAATCAAATAACAGACACTGACATTCGTAAAAGTTGTTTCATAGCTGCAAACATTAATCTCTAGATGATTTCGTCATTTTTTAATAAAATCTATACTATAATATATGATTTTTCTAAACATGACCACACATTTTTTGTTACTTATGAGTAACATATACGTTGTAGTTGAAAACTTGGATAAACTAGTGAAGGTTATTTGAGTTACATTAGAAAGAACAACGAATCAAATAGATGCCAAGTGTTAGGCTGATAAAATTAACGATATGCTTTATAATCTGGAAATTAAAGAACATTGAAAATAAAGGAAAACTAAATGTTGTTGCGTGGATTACCCTTTTAAGTGAAGTTTGATAAGAATCGTCGAACTTCCTCAAAGTCTTTTTCCTTCTATAGCCGTCTCTCTAGCGTTACCCCTCTTTCATTCGAATCCAATTCTGACTTATCTCCCATTTTTATTACCCATTTATTATCAAAACTAATAACCATTTTCTTTTTGTTGCATGTCAAAGGGTAATGGTCTAAGACATTGTATAGCCATTGAATCACAACTTAAAGAGTTATGGCTCCTCGTGCCCTTGTGGAATTGTTATATATACAGTGTAACATTACCACAACTAACATAAAAAATAACTTCATTGCATTAAAATAGTTACTAGCTTGATACTTTAAAAAAAATAAGAAAAAAAGAAATCCTTTTACCTTGTCAATATACAAAACAATCAGTAAGAATCACACAACATTCTTAGATCACGATTAATGCATGTTTCTTAAACTGAGTTTTTTAAGAAAAATTAAGAAATGGATTTTAATTAGTGTAGTATTTAAACTATGTGAGAAATGAAATGAGAATCAAAGAATGATCTTAGATGCTCTGTATCCATTTCACTTCATCTCGCGATCAATTTTCCAAAAAAGAAGACGAAAAGAGTATACCGTTTCTTATATACTTTATTATATATTTTTCAAGATTTTACATAAACATATTCCATCAAGTAAAGACATTATTGGAAGGAAATTTTTCAGTAAGTTTGGCGATATTCTATCAAATAGAACAATGAATAAATGGGGTTTCAGTGAGAAGAATATAGCTAGCCAAATATTGATAGTAGGGCCGAGGTTAGCTAACAATTTACAATAATGTAAATGTGCATAATAATGTCTATGATTCGTAGAGTAGGACCGTCCAACAATGATAATAATATTGATCAGAGGAGAAGCTGATAAGAAGAGCATCTCTGTCTCCATACATACCTCTAAAATAACACAACATCGTGTCATTACAATGTATATTGTTTACAAGACACAAGATTTTGTAAATTCGTGAGTATTACTGTGTTTATATATTTATTAATACCACCAAATGCAACTCCATATATTTTCAAATAGTTAGGACAATGCATAGTTTCATGTGCTTGCCGTGACAGTGAATCATGGGGAAAAATATTGATGATTTGGTTACAAATGCATTTTATATAATATCCAGGCCAGAAGAGGGGAGACACGTTTTGAAGATGGGTTTTAGGCGTTGAGAGTGTAACAACGTCAACGTCACTAACTTTCGGGACATGCAAATGAAAAAGATGAGCGACATGAGTCTATCACGCGTATGTGTTTTTGAGTGTTGCATGTGAACAGAATCCTCCACCTGTGTCCTATGCAAGTGTGACCATGTTAAGACAAAAACAATTGTGGCTCTATCTTGTGGTCCACTCATCTACCGCAACACGATGTGTTGTCTCTATGACTGGATAAAACTGTTCAACAATAATGGGAGGCTCACTGATAATCTTAGGCAAAATGAGTCAATGAACATAAAATTCCATTCGCAGTAACCTGGTTTTACCAAGTGAATCTTGGCTGCGTTTTTCCTAATTTCATTTCCTTTTGGAAGAGACGTTGATCATAAGCCGCCCATAGATACCAAGAGATATTAGGGGACACAGGACATCTTTTTCAAGAGTATCTCAGCTAAAATATTAAAATATTATTAAAGAAATTAAAAGTAGAAGAAAAAGGATGAAATTTTAATACAAAATCCAGAGAAAACTGGTTTTACACTTTTTTTTTTATTTGAGTAGCAACAATTAATTCTTAAACATTTAATATTAGTACAAAATAAAATTATTTAAAATATCAACATAATATGTGTTTAGAAACTAACTTTAAGAGCATTTCCAATAGATGTTTCTAACTTTGAGATTCTCAAAAAAATATATTTATATTAATATTTAATTATGGATTTCTTAATTTTACGGAAAACTCAACCAAAAAATAAAGTTAAAAACCATATAATTAAATATTTAATATAAATATATACATATTACGTATATGTATTTTGATAAACATCCACCTCCACTTAGGGTGCTTCGTAAGGGGAGCTGTGGAAGTTCCTCTATTAAAAAATTAATAAACAGGTTTTATACGCTAATAAGGATTATGGGATTCTACCAGAAACTATTATGAAGGTCGTAAACATGGTTAAGACTTTTCAGTAACCACTGACGGTGTTAAACCCAACAAGGTGTCAAGAGAGGACCACTGTATCAAATCTCAATGGGAGTCCACTTTATTTATGAAAACTTGCGGTTGGTGGAAAGGATAATTGCAACCGTAGAGACTGAAATAAAGTTCCTGTTTTCTCATTCTAAAATCCCATTCATACCTCACAGTTCTTCAGTCATATGGATATTAACAGTCTCATCTCATGGGTGGAATGGTCAAAAAGACCTATCTGTAGTTTTGTGGATGATTGATTTGTGGCTTTTTTGTTCTATGGTCCCCTATCATCATCACCCATTTCAGTTTACTTAGTCAAACAGAATGATTGTGTATTTGTAAAGGGAAACGATCTCACACAAAATAATAATAAAAGGCAACCACATCTCTCAGTTCTTGAACTGTGACGTATAATGTTATTTCATTGATGGACATAGAGAAACGAGCGGTAGAGAGCAGCAATATGGAATAAAACTAATCAAGGCAATGACTAATGACTATGTTCAATACGGGAGTTGCTGGTTTAGAATGGGTGACTATGGCCGTCCATATGCAAGACACTCTTTCGGTTATTCCCGGTTTGCTAGACATTGTTTGACATTGACTAAAGGAAAATGACCAATCTTGAAGTGTACCTTCTTTGAGGTTGAGGAATCTGTTTATTGTTGGAACTAGAATGCGTGACTGAAGTCAACTGTTCAAAAAGATTGTAAATGAAGAAAATAAAAAACGGTATTACATAAGATATTAGAGGTTTATAAAACAACTCAACAAACAATGTTTGTTACTTTCTTCTTGTGTTGCTCTTCAGCCACTTTTAACCTCACCAACGAACTCTCAGCTTATCAACCTTTCCTATCTCGGCGTTGCTCGATAGAAACGGTTTGGGGCCCACGACGTAAATGGGCTCACAATCAGGCCTAATAAAGATAACTATATCAGGCCTAGTGCGCTCATAACTGGGCCGCTCATAACTGGGCCGCTCATAACTGGGCCTAACTTAAAAAGAACTACAACCATCTTTTTTTAAAGTCTTCGGAGCTTTATCGTAAATGTCGGAAGGTGACGACAAAAGAGAAAAACCGGTTCGATCGGCGTGACGGATATACCCTTTAGTACTTGGACACTTCAACTCACTTCTCTCTGTCTGGTCTCCTCCACTCGCTATTATACCAAATATCAATTCCCGATTAGAAACTATCTCAGAAACACGACGGCTTATCAGAAACATGGCGGAGGAATCAATCACCACAACTCTCTCCCCGCCGGCAGAATTAACAACTCCGCAAGAATCAAAGTCTACTGGTCTTGTCGAAAGAGACGGAAACTCCAGAGAAAGCAGCTGAGACTGAACCGGCGGTAACCACCACCTCCACGCCGGAAACGGAAGCCGCGGCGGCGAATCCTGAGGTGACGCCGGAAGATCATCAGCCGCTGAAAGTGACTGAAGCGGTGGTAAACACCTCCATGCCGGAAGGGGAAACGGCGGCGAGTCAGCTTGAGGGTGACGTCGGAAGAGCATCAGCCGCCGAAGGTGACGGAAACGGAAACGGCGTCTTCGGAGAAAAAAGAAACGTCGCAGAAGGAAGAAGCTGCTGCCTGAAGAAG
Source organism: Moricandia arvensis (assembly GCA_905132765.1). Classification (NCBI taxonomy): domain Eukaryota; kingdom Viridiplantae; phylum Streptophyta; class Magnoliopsida; order Brassicales; family Brassicaceae; genus Moricandia; species Moricandia arvensis. Next base: position 10,057 of record CAJHQP010008707.1, on the reverse strand, counting down.
AAGAGACGACAAGGATCCCTCAGAATCTCGGCTCGTTCAAAGAAGAGAGCAGCAAGCTCTCCGATCTATCAGATTCCGAGAAGAAATCTCTTAACGAGCTGAAGCATCTCGTGCGCGACGCTCTCGACAACCACCAGTTCGGTTCAGTCTCTAAACCGGCCAACAACACGCCGGAGGAAGTCACGATCTGGGGAGTCCCACTCCTCAAAGACGACAGAACCGACGTCGTTTTGCTGAAGTTCCTACGAGCTAGAGACTTCAAGGTGAAAGATTCGTTGACCATGCTCAAGAACACGATCAAGTGGAGAAGAGACTTCAAGATCGACGAGTTGGTCGATGAAGACCTTGTGGATGATCTGGACAAAGGTTGTGTTCATGCACGGACACGACCGTGAAGGCCACCCGGTGTGTTACAATGTCTACGGTGAGTTCCAGAACAAGGAGCTTTACAACAAGACGTTCTCTGATGAAGAGAAGAGGAAGCATTTCTTGAGGACGAGGATTCAGTTCTTGGAGAGGAGTATAAGGAAGCTAGACTTCAGCTCCGGTGGTGTTTCAACCATCTTTCAGATTAATGATATGAAGAACTCTCCAGGGTTGGGGAAGAAAGAGCTTAGATCCGCGACCAAGCAAGCTGTGCAGTTGCTTCAGGACAACTACCCTGAGTTTGTGTTCAAACAGGTTACATCAGATTCTTCTTCATTTTCTAGATTGAGACATGATTGGTTATTGTGGTTGAATGTGTTGTTGATAAACTTTTTTTAGGCCTTCATCAATGTTCCTTGGTGGTACCTTGTGTTTTACACTGTGATTGGTCCGTTTATGACACCAAGATCAAAGAGCAAGTTGGTTTTTGCTGGCCCTTCAAGATCAGCCGAAACCCTTTTCAAGTAAGCTTTCAAAAGATTCTTGTGTGGTTTTGTTTGTTAAGTCTCTCGAGATCAATCTGACACATGTTTGAAAATATTGTGGACTTTAGATACATCTCACCTGAACAAGTCCCTGTGCAATACGGAGGATTAAGTGTAGATCCTTGTGACTGCAATCCAGACTTCTCCTGGATGATCCAGCCTCTGAAGTTACTGTTAAGCCCGGAACAAAACAAACTGTTGAGATCATAATCTATGAGGTTAGTGCGTTCTACAACGTTTCAACTCCTGTTTCTTTAGTATGCAATTCTCAAAACATTAAAAAGTTATTGAATCTCTATGCAGAAATGTGAGATTGTGTGGGAGGTAAGAGTAATTGGATGGGAAGTGAGCTACAAGGCAGAGTTTGTGCCTGAAGTGAAAGATGCTTATACGGTGGTTGTTCAGAAACCGAGGAAGATGAAACCAGCTGATGAACCGGTGTTAACACAAAGCTCAAAGTGAATGAGCTAGGCAAGGTTCTGCTCACAGTAGACAACCCAACCTCTAAGAAGAAGAAGCTTGTTTACAGTTTAATGTCAAACCTCTCTGATAATCTTAAAAACAAATAAAAAGTCTTTTAAACTTTTTTTCTTATTTACAAATAATGTGGTTTCTGGTTATGGTTGTGTTTGTATATGTGAGAGTGTGTACGTTTTCGTTTGCATTATCATTTTGTGGTGGTTTATACGATGGATCTTTCTGCATCTTCTTGCTCTTGTAATCATTTTGGGGAAGATATATTTTACATTACTTTCTTAATAAAGATCTCTCTATCGTTTATTAATTGTTTGTGTTTATGAAATAACTTGTATACGGAGTCATTAGTCGTGCAACATCAACGATAAATCATGAGTTTTATTAATATTGAGTTGAAATAAATGGAAGAGATTCGTAAGGCTGTGATTTACACGTTTTTAACAACTTCTCGACACTGACATATTGTTGTCTGGAGACTAGAGTGGGTGGAAGAGCTTCAATTTGTGTCTGTTTACCCAAAACTTGCTGGCTCTTACATCATTGCCAATTATAGTTTGGAAAATTTTCTCTTTAGAAATTGATTGTTATTTCAACTTTAAACTAATAAAAAATAAGTTTACAAAACACATAACATCTATGTAAACACATACTAATGGAAGTGAAAGTGATCAACCAACCAAAATTATTGTGTAATTCAATTGTATGAAAGTGAGACCCTTTATTTCCTTTGTGAATTAAAATAAGGAAAAAGCAAAAAAAGTAAGTAAATGAAGAGGAATCGAATGCACATGCGACAACTATGGCTATTAGTGAATATGTTCAAATTTAACATGATCGACCAAGAATAATGTCTGTAATGGTTTTACATAAGTGAAAATTAAATAAATGTATGAGAATGGTAGTGGATCATAATGTCCCGACATTATTGATCACTACCATTCTCATACATTTATTTAATTTTCACTTATGTAAAACCATTACAGATTCATGTTTGTACTAATTAAATACTCAACTTTTCAATATACTTGGTCGATCATGTTAAAAAGTCAAGATTCTAGGTTTCGGTTCATATACAAACATTACTATGTACTCATTTTCAAATGAATGACCGTAAAGTTGATGAAGAAAAAACTAAAGGACAATGACACTGTATACTGTTGTTATACTATAGTCTAAGATTTGTTTAAAGATGAAAAGATTGTTTTGATCATCATGGCAAGGGCCGTAGTTTATTACTTTGATAGTGCATGCGGATTAAACTTGATAGTGTAACTGTAGACTATAATGATTTATGAGAGTTAAACGACAACAAAGCACTTGGCTATTTGTATGCATGAGCATCTCATAAACTCTTCACTCGTACTTTCACTTTATAATTAAGTTTAAAGTAATAAATATTCTAATCCCACTACATTTTCAATGCTATCATTAAGTAAAAACATATTTATTTTATAATAGAGTAAAACAATCTTTATTTTTTGTTCATAAATTGCAATTCGCACTTCAGTTAGTTACCATAAACTATACTTGAGACTGGTTCTGTTTTATATACATCTCATATTTTATATTTATAGAGTAAACATTTTTATTTTTTGTTTCATCAATTTCTATTTCTCACTACCAAAAAAGTTGGTTTTATATTTAACTTGCTGCGAGTCGGGTTCTGATTAACAACATCTCACACTTTTTTTATTTGTGCCCCGAAGTAAGAAATCCCTCTCACATTTTTATATTTTAGGCCTCTGCCCAGTTTACCTCATTGTTTGCTATCGTAATTTTTTTGTGGGATTTTCAGTTTCTGTTTTTAAATTATTGTCCAAATCAGAACATTAGTAAATATTTTATTAAACATACATTTATAAAGAGCATTAATTCTTCTTCACCACGGCTAAGTTAGGAATATATTGTTCAGATTAAAATAACACATGTAGAATTATGGGAATAAAAATAGGGTTCATTACAAACATATTCATGAGAATCATTGTTGCTATTGAGGAAGTAAATTTTGTGAAAACAAATCAAATGTTCTTGTTATCACTCCAAAATATGATCTTATTTAATTGATACTTGCGGTATTAATTGGTTATTTAAGTCTTCACTTTAGGATATTTTACTAAAATTCATCAAGTGAAAAGAATAGGTCTCAGAAATAAATGAGTGTATTTTAAAAAAACTCAAGAATAATAGGAGGCGGTATTGGATTCAATTACTTTAGAAGTATTTAGTAAATCCATATAATATTATACAACGATCAATGTAAAAGTATATTGATTTTCAAATGCTACATATAATTTGTATTTGTATTTCAAATCGAGGTTTTCCCTCGGATTTGAGTCTTTGTATTTTTAAACAAAGAAATCCATAGCAAAATCCGGTTATGAAATCAAATTATTAGTAAATTCGGCATGATTGACATAACACCATACTAATTAGAAATTTTAAAATCATTGAAACCATAACACATTGATTTCAATAGTGAATTTAAAATTATAACAATTACTTTTGATTAGTATTAGATTTTCTAAAATCCATCTTAAAAATGCCAAGAACCAATAAGCTCCCACAATAGTCTTGTACTTTTACAAATTCCTCAGATAACACTTCATCATGCTAGGTATGTAAGCATGAACGTGGTTGGTTCTAAGGTACATTTCGGTAAATGGAAAGCTCAATTCAATTCAGTAGGCAGACAGAAGACATTGTTTAGAAGGTGTTGAGTCTGTTGTAGACATACGACTTGGCAAACCACAAGTAGAAGGCTAAAGCAATGGAGCTGAGACAAGCGAGTAGCCAGTAGAAGTAATCTAGATGACCCTGGTTCAGGTCGTTATCGAACCAGCTCGTTTGACCAGAATGGTTCGTGACCTTATCAATGACTGATATCATGAAGCTGCCTTAGAAAGTTGCCGACCCCCGTAAATGCTTAGGTTCAAGGGCCATACCAAGGCTCCTAAGCTCACAAGGGACTTGGTCATAGAATAGCTCTTGCAAACCAATCCTTGTGAACACGTCCGAGAGTCCAATGAATACGTACTGTGGAACCAACCACCACACGCTCATCGGTATGGTGACATCATCTCGAGCCGGCTTGGAGCCTTTTGATCTCGACCAAGGCGGCTACTACCATAGCTAAAATGGACAGAAAAATCCCTGTGCCAATCCTTTGAAGCATTGTGATTCCTGATGACTCACGAGTGAAGAATCTACCCATGGGGACGCGTAGATGGTCGTAGAGTGGGATGAGCAACGATAATTGTTATGCTTGCGACGCCATGGAGTGAAGCTGCAGGGACTAAGAGTCCTGGTGAGATTGACCTGTTCATTGTGGCTCCTTGCTTTGTCGAAGAAAGTATAGGATTGGTGCATATACAATGGCAAAGACTAAGCAAGTTATCCATATGGGAACAAGCCTGAGCATCGCTTTTGCTTTCTTCAATCTCGTCTGAATCACATGAAACCGCTGCTCTCTCAAGAAATCTGCAATAGTTTGCAAAGAGAACTGTCAAATTTTCATCTCAAAATCTGTTTGATATAATATTAAGAAAAAATACATTAAGATGGTCTTTAAAAGTTTTTATCACAAAATAGCTTACAAAAAGAGAAATGACAAAATATATTTTTATAAATTATGTAAATATATATTTATATTTTAGAATTAAACTAATCTAGAGTATTTTCAAGCATTATTTCAGTATTTTTGTCTTTGTACTATTTATTTGCGTGATCAAATATCTATTGAAAGAGAATGACCCTAATCATTATCCCTGTTATATTGACGGACCGAGACCAAGATGGATAAACATCAAAACGTGGGTTAAGAGTGCTAGATTTTCGAGTCGAGAATTGTATTTTTATGAGGTTGTTTTATTCGCAGGTTTGTTCAACCACTTCAAGTTTGAGAGTAATATCAATCTCTTTTGTTTCATTTTGATGTAAAAGAAACAGAAACTTGGATCCAAGATTCTAAAGAAGAAAACATCTATGTTCATTATGTCTACTGACTCTTCGGATCTCTGCGTGAGGCAGGAGAGAGAGGTTCTCTTTCAGTTATCTACATCAGTTTCCTTTCTATTCTTCAATGCCTCCAAGAAAACACGACTGATTCTAGCAAAAAGGGTTTTCTTTCCTCCTCTTTCAGTACTAACACGGTAAGAGGTAGTCCCAAGGAGGAACAAAAACAGAGCAAGTAGCATGGAAGCACTTCGGAATACCAAACCCTAATGACCAGCTTAGGTTCTCTTGAATGTAACTAGAGACCAACTGAGACGTCAGTATAGTAATACAGTTCCCAAACATTAACCAGTCGAAGAAAGAACTCTTGGCTTTCGCCTCTTTTATATCGTTACCATCGAATTGATCAGCTCCAAATACCTTAATACACGGTTTGTAACCGCCTTGTCCTATGGCTACAAGATACAGAGAGCAGAAGAAGAGAGTCACTTGGAGCTCTTGGGAATGAATCATGGTCGAAAACGTCAGCAACCCAAGTCCCTGTTTTGTTTTGTTTCATCACATAACTTTTAGCTGGTAATAAAAAACATTTTGAGAGGAGATTATATTGTTACATACAATGACATATAGAGAAGACGAGATGATGATAGTACGGAAACGACCGAGAAACGCGTCAGCTACAAACGCCCAGAGAAGCGGGTAGAAACGAGACCGGTTCCACTCCAGGCGTTGACATTAGCCGCCAGCTGAAGCTGTTGACTCGCCCAATGGTCCAGTCAAGTATGTTAATCAGGTTGGTCGATATACCATAGTAAGCGAATCTCTCGGCCATTTCTACACCTACCAAAGTCATTGAATGAAAATGAATCAGAACTGGTGGGATAAATCAACGTTTGGACTATAACATTTGGGCGTTTTACTACAGATGATGAGCCTCGCGGATCTCCATCCACCCAGAGGATGATCTGACCGCTGTATTTCCAAGCTCCTCCGCGCCATGCCGATGTTAGCCATTGTGTTTGTTTGGAAAAATATAAAGACATAGAAGTGCTTCTCTTGTACTGGTTTGTATTGCATGTGACATGTATTTAATGGAGGTGGCCGGGAGGTTATTTGGTGCATAAGACAACATTTAAATAGTTTACTCGCTGCAGCGGATGTGCTTTTTAATTGTTCGAAGTCGTTGCCTCGTTGGAACGTGTACGTGTTCTTAGTTTTCGTCAACGGTTAAACCATGTTCAAATAGTCGAAAGTATTAAAGTAATAACCCCGCGTTTAAATTTGTTTCGATTTTATAATGAACAGCCGGTGTTTCAGATAGACATAGTCAACGTCGTTATAAAAAGAGAAAGATGAGACTATTTGACCCAAAAAAAGCTGATGTGACCACCACAGAAGAAGACAGAAACTAATAACCAAATTATGTACATAGCTTTATTTGTAAGGTATTAGTTTATTACCAAAACTTAAATCATTAAATAATAATATAGAATACAAAATAATAGTTTAATAGATGGTTTCATGTGCATTGCGCAAAAGTAAATATTTGAAAACTAAAACTTTATAAATTTAAATTAAATGGTAAAAATTTTTTCTTATATTTCTATTTTAACTAAAGTATAAAAATAAATTTTAAAAATTATAAAATAATAAAAAGTTATCTTGATTTTAAAATATTTAAAATACAATAACATAAATATATATGAACTAAATTTTAATTATTTATAGAAAATTTCCCTAATTTTCATTTAATGTGGTATGACTTTCCTTTTATAATTACAATTATGATATTTTTGTCATTTTAGAAATGTTATATATATATAAGATAAATTTATTTTATTTAATAAAATTTAGTTATACTTTATTTAGGATTATTTCAATAACATTAAAAAATTCTTCATAAATTTTTATATATCATAATAAGATGGAGATTTATAGCATATAGCCTAATATTTTTTTAACATTCATTCCATCGTTTGTTTCTTGCCATAAATAAAATCTAGTTATTAAAATTATCAATATCATAGTTAGATTATGGCATGTCATATTTTTTATTAAGATATATTATTTTTTTCTTTGAGAGTGACTGCGATAATGACAAAATTAATTTTCAAAAATTAATTTTCAAATAATGTTTAAAGGATTAAGCCATCAACAATAAAGGTATTTTAAGAGAATTTCTTATAAATTGAAAAATAAAATAAAAATAAAATAAAAATAAAAATAAAAGAAGAGAAATAATAAATCATGGAATATAGAGATTCAAACAAAATTTTATAAAACATATAATCTAATTGTCAGTGTCTTGGATATTAGAATAAATTTTATGAAAATTTTAAAAAACGTTTCTAATACTAATGTGTCTTTAGAACATAAATAGTTGTAAGAAACTTATAAAAACCAATATATATTTTATCAACATACCAAAAATAGTTGTAATTCAGTTTTTCAACACTTCTTGACTATGGTCTATTTCAATGATCCTAGTGAATATGAGAAATGTTTTAAATATCTCTTACTTCAAAGTAGTTTCGTTCTGAAATTATGGAAATAGTTTATTTTAACTTTTCCAGTGATGTTGTCAGGCATTTATAAGGCTCGACACTATCCTCAAAACTGAAAACTTATTTAGTAAGACTGTCCGGTTCTCAATCTAATTAAGACCTAACAGAATAGCAAAACAATTTCAGCTTTAATATATGTTTATAGGCGTTATCTTAATTTACTGAAATTTTAGCTCATTTATTCGATTTCACGAGCTGCAAGTACTTTTTAGGAATTTACAGCTCATGAAATCGAGCCATTTTTTGCTTGTGGTCTTTATAATTTGAAGATCGGCTCTGGGTGAGAATGAGGAACTTAGTTGGGCTTACTCATGATTAGCGTCGCCTATGTCCACTATCCGAAGGAGAATATGACAGGCTGGCTTGTCTTGGTAGTCAATGGAACCATCGTATGTGATCGCATTAGTTTTACTTTACTGATTCCGTGTTGAAGATATATATGCTTCTTCTGTTGTTTTTGTATGTAAAGGGACAGCTTTGTATTATTGAATATGTGATTTTGTTTTATTGATTTTAAATACTAGAAAGTGGCTGGAGAATCAATTTTATTCGATTTCATTTGTAAATTCATGTGCATCCTCGTGGTTTCAGAGTGTTGAATTGATCTATATAGATATATTTTATATAAATAATCCAAAAGTGAGATCAGGTTAAAGATACTCTGACTTAATTAAAAGATAGGATAGAATTTCCACATTGGAAATATATCATTAGTAAAGTATATAAATATTATGTGTCACTCGAACATATGTAGAATCGCATTGATGGATTAGATGTCTTCAATCATATAGTTTTGGCTAGTATTCGTATCCAATACAAATTATAAAATTATCAAGTAACAATTTTAATTTGATTATTAACTTAAATATGAAAACGTTACAAAAAAGAATATGCAAAAATATTTTTCCGACATTATGATTTCAAAAGATTTATGAGATACTATTATAACACATACATGTCACATATGATATATATATATATATATATAAAGTTATTAATACGTGTTTTGACTTTTGAGCTGAGAACATGTTATACACAGTCATTTTGTAACTGACTCTTTTTCTCATTTTGATATGCTTTTATAAGGGCGACAGACTAACAGAGAGCATTACCACATAATTAATAATACTAAAAATATTAATATAATATTTTGTCTCCTTTGCCGGTTTAAAAGTGCATGATATTTAAATTTGTCATGCTCTGTTATTGAGGAAATTGCTAAGATTTTTTAGTTCTTTCATATTTTTCCAACGCCTCATTTGTAAATAACTAAAAGATTTGTTGATGAAGAAAATTTAAATTAAGAAAATATATAATATAGAAAAATACCCTAAAATAACCCTAAATTTTTTTTTGTACATTTATACCCTAAGATCAGTTAGCTAGGTGTTTGATCTGTTGTAGACATATGACTTGGCGAACCACAAGTAGAAAGCTAAACCAGTGAAGCTAAGACAAGCCAGTAGCCAGTAGAAATAATCTAGATGAGCTTTGTTCAGGTCATTATCAAACCAGCTCGTTTGACCAGACTGGCTCGTGACTCTATTGATGACAGATATCATGAAGCTACTTAGGAAAGTTCCAGCCCCGTATATGCTTAGATTCAATGCCATACCAACGCTCCTAAGCTCACTAGGAACTTGGTCGTAGAAAACTCTTGTAAACCCGCCATTGTGAACCCGTCCGCGAGTCCATAAAGAACGTACTGCGGAACCAACCACCACACACTCATCGGTATGTTGAGGTCATCCCTAGCGGTTTGTAGCCTTTTGGTCTCGACCAAGGCGGCTACTACCATAGCAAGAATGGATAGAAAGATGCCTGTGCCAACCCTTTGAAGCATTGTGATTCCTGATGGGATATGAGTGAATGACCTAGCGATTGGGACGAACAGACAGTCCGTATACTGGGATGAAGACTATAACTGATATGTTTATGAAACCTCTGGAGTGCAGCTGCAGGGACTAAGAGTCCTGGTGAGATTGACCTGTCCATTGTAGCTCCTTGCTTTGTGAAAAAAGTAGGAGATTGTGCATACACAATGGCATAGACTAAGCAAGTCATCCATATGGGGACAAGCCTAAGCACTGATTTTGCTTCTTCAATTTCAGCCAGTTCACATGATATGGCTGCTCTGTCAAGGAATCTGCAATA
>CAJHQP010008706.1:0-25648 GCA_905132765.1 Moricandia arvensis | reverse complement strand
GAAGTACACAAAAACAAAAGAGAAGGCAGAAGAAACCATGAGAGGATCGAGAGATAAGAGAGTTTGTGAACTAAGAGAATGAGAAGAGAGTAAAGAAGTTGTTTTTCCTTATTCAAAATGTGTTAGCAACACAGGTGATGTATAGACATTGAAATGTATACGGAGCACAAGAGAGAGATAAACAAGAGGTTAAGTGGAGTTGATGTGGGGCAGAGTAGAGTGAGAGTTGAGTGGAAACTTAGTGCTCTGTGTGATAGTGTGCTTGCCTGTAGATTCTCTCTCCTACTTCGACATTGAGTGCTTGATAGTGCGTTGCTAAGCTTCTCATATTTTCTATCGTCATGTCAACACTTCCTCTGCCTCAAGACTTGACAGTGAGTAGAGTGTCAAGCTTGGAAAGGTGCCATGAGTATGCCGTCATATCCTGTACTTTGGACGCACTCTTGGGATATTTACACCTATAAACAAGGTGTAGAGAGATGTAGTAGAACACGTCGCACGGTGAGGCTTTGGGGATCATTGATCATGCGGTAAAGATTATGAGTCCTAGTCTCGGTAAAGAAGTGAGACTACAACAACTTTGCTGCTGGCCGCTTGGTTGAAGATGTCAGCCAGCTGATCCTCACTCTTGTGTGTAGGCATGGGAGGATTATATGGTTGCTCTAACGTGCTGTGTCTCACCTTGTGGGGCTAGTGCCACTTGCTATATGTTTGTCCTCTCATGGAAGACTGTAGTTTGGCAAGCAATGTGTATTGCGGCTTGGTTGTCACAATGCATGGTTATGGAGTGGTGTATCCATCATTGCCCGCAAGTCGCGGCACTAGAGCGCCCTTTATACGCAGATAAGCTCACTGGTGTAGCTTCCTCATTGATATACTGTATTACTGCTTCACGCACTCGAGCAAGACATACTACCGTTCAGTGTCATTCTTATTCTGCTTTTCATGTAACAAGGTGTAGCACTGAAAACTCAGCAATGAAAAGTAACAATAGACGCGGCTAGTTTTGTGATCTGTCTGTCAACGTCTGTCTGCCAGCCAATCTGCATCAACATACTATCCTATAACCTCCGTGTTTTTGGTTGCAGCCATCACAATACACGTTGACCGGAGCTTCTCTATTAAAGTATCTTAGGATCCTCTCCACCATCTTCCAGTGATGAACCTTGGGATTTTGCATGTGCTGGCTTACTTGATTAACTGCAAAGCACACATCTGGCCGGGTGATAGTTAGATATATCAGCTTTCCAACCATCCTTCTATACTGCTTAACATCATCAAATGGAGTATCTTCATAGCTCCCCTCTCTCGCAGTACGCTTGTAGCGCTTCTTCAAGTGGTGTCTTGGCTTGTCTTCCTCCAAGATTTCCTGCCTTTTTAGAATATCCAGAGTATACTTTCTTTGAGACATGAACAATCCCTCTTTTGATTCTGCACATCTCAATGCCGAGGAAATACTTTAGTTCTCCTAGATCTTTGATGTCAAATGCAGCCTTGAGGAATGTCTTCGTTGAACTGATCCCCTCCTTGTCACTACCAGTGATGATGATGTCATCCACATAGACTAGAATTACCACAATCCCTTGCTTGCTGGTGAAAGTGAAGAGTGTGTGATCCGCTTGAGACTTCACAAATCCTCTTCCATTCAATGTAGTGCCTTAGCTTGTGGTACCAAGCTCTTGGTGATTGCTTCAAGCCATAGATCGCCTTTCTGAGTCTAAGGACATTCCCTGGTTTCACCATGTCTTCCATCCCCGGAGGTAGTCTCATATACACTTCATCTTCTAGTTTCACCTTGTAGGAAGGCATTCTTCACATCCATTTGCCAAAGATCCCATTCTAGGTTCACTGCCAATGAGAGGAGAATCGCGGATTGTATGAAGCTTGGCCACTGGTGCAAAGGTGTCTAGATAGTCTTCTCCCATACACTTGTGTGTATCCTCTTGCCACCAGTCTGGTCTTCTTTCTTTCTGGCTTCCCATTTGCAAGGTACTTGATGGTATGTAAGAGTCTGCTGGTCACGGCTTTCTTCCCTTTTGGAAGTTCTGTCTCATACCAGGTGTTGTTCCTCTCCATGGCCCCCATTTCATCATCCACCGATTTCCTCCATTCATCATCTTCCATAGCTTCTGCATATGTTCTTGGTATCCATTCCAGGTCCAATGAACTCATAAAGACTTGATGTTCTTCTGGATAGTGAGCTAGGGAGCATAATCCACTTACTGGATGCCGCCACAGCTTGAGCATTGTAGTAACGACTTGATGGTCTTCTGATCCTTGTACTTCTCCTTAGGACTTGGGTCTGCTCAGGTTCATTACTGCCGCTTGGTTCTCCTTCTTGAGCTTCAGTGTCTGGTTGTTCCATCTCATCTTGATCATGAGACAATGCTGAGTTTTCTTCAGGTTGAGCTTGCGCAGGTTGATCATTTTCTTCAGGTTGAGCTTGCGCAGGTTTGATCATCATTATTCCCCCCTTCATGGTCAGGATGAGAGGTTTCAGTTTCATGGACCATGATCTCCTCATGAGGAGTAGTGCCCCGACCTTTCTCTGGTTCTTTTTGCAAGTTAATGCCGAGTCTTTCCATAAGAACCTTCAGGTTGTTAGCTCTGTCAGAGGCAGAATGAGATAGATCTTTGAGTTCTTCCCAGCTCTTCTCATCATAATAGGCCTTGGATTCATGAACTTAACATCTCTGGATACTAGGACTCTCCTTGTCTCTGGTACATAGCATTTGTACCCTTTTGATGTGTAGAGTACCCGATGAACATTGCCTTTGTGCTTTTTTGCTTCTAGTTTGTTTCTTAGTTCTCCTGGAATGAAAACAAAGCACACACACCCAAACACACGCAAATGATCAATGGATGGTCTAGATTTGTTAGTACCTCATATGGAGTGGCATCAAGAAGAACTCTTGTAGGTGTACGGGTTGATTAGGTAGGTGGCTGTGATTACTGCATCCCCCCAAAATCGCTTAGGTACATTGTATGGAACATCATACTTCTTGCTACTTCATCAAGTGTCTATTCTTTCTTTCAGCCACACCATTTTGTTGAGGCGTGTAAGGACAGCTGGTTTGTTGAATGATTCCATGTGAGGCTAAATGGTTGTTTGAAGGCTGTGCTAGTAATCACCACCATTATCTGATCTAAGAATTTAATCTTAACATTGAAATGGTTAGTAAATAGTTTCTGAAATTTTTAAAGGCTCTAGCACCCTATCTTAGATTGCAACAAAGTGATCCATGTGTATTTAGACTTTTCATCAATGAATGTCACAAAATATTTATGTTGTTCTCTAGATGCACATGGAGCAAGTCCATACATCAGAATGAATTAGATCAAAGCAATTTTTATATTGAGTTTTGATTTAGGAACACACTTCTACAATGTTTTCCTAAGATGCAAGCCTCACAATCATTTTTAAAAGAAATACTAGGCAACATGATGTTCAAAGCACGAGAATGGGGATGTCCTAATCTAGCATGCCAGATTTCATCTTTAGGGAATTCAGAAACAGAATGAAAAACAAGAGATAATTCAGTTGCAGGTCTTGTGTCCTCAAGTAAGTACAAGTCTCCCTTGGTAACACCTTTGCCAAGCAACTTACTAGAATCAATATCCTGAAAGTATACACTGTTAGGCGTGAAAGTAACTTGACAGTTGAGATCATTAGTTACTTTCTTAACAGACAACAAGTTTGAGGCAAAAGTAGGCATATAAAAGGCTTTAGATTTTTTATCAAACAGAGTAAGCTCACCTACACCTTTTATTGGAATTTTATCTCCATTTGCTATCATCACATTTCCCTAAAGCCGGTTCTATGTTCCTAATCAGTCCTAAATCACTTATCATGGTGATGAGAAGCACCAGAGTCTATAACTAAGGGCTTTGCTGATTTAAAATCATTTATGGAGCTATTAGCATTATGAGAAGTATTAAGAGATAAACCCAGGGATTTAGATATACCAGATTCTTTGAGAGCTTTGATGAGAGCAGTTAGGTCAGACTTCTTGATGGTCTCATCTAAGTTGGCTCTTGGCGTGGCATAGCCTGATGTAGAGGCAGTTACACTTCCCACACCTAGGTTGCTTATTCCCATGGTGATTGGTGTTGTTGGCTCAACACCATCAGCTGAGAAGTTGGCCCTTGCATCTTGGTATTGAGGACGGTTGTCCCTGAACTTGTTGGGCTTGAGGTGCGGATGGAGTATCCAGCACTTGTCCTTCAGGTGCCCCCTTCTTCTTGCAATAGTCACATGTCAGTCCTTTCTTCTCATCTTGTTTGTACGTTGCCTTGTTTGCCAATGCTTCTTTAGCTGATGTGCCATGTTTAAGTCTCCCTTATCTCCAAACAAGCCCACAGAGCCTTCTTCCTTCTGAATTTGAGCGCATACTTCATCCAGATCAGGTAACTTGTCAGCTCTCAAGATGTGCTTAATTAAGTTCCCGTAAGATGGGTTAAGAAGTGAGCAGCAGTCCAAATACTCTGTCCTCCTCACGCCTGGTTAAAAGAGTGGCAGGGTCAGTAGTGTGTGGTCTTAGCAGTTCCATCTCTGCCCAAAGGGACCTGAACTTGCCAAAGTGAGGCTGAAACTCCACATCTCCTTGGTTGAGTGCATTGATAGTTCTCTTACTTCAAAGACCCTTGTAAGGTTGGAGGTATTTCCATACACTTTGTAGAGTGTATCCCACAGCTGCTTAGTAGTCTCACAGTAGGAGTAAGATTCCATGATGGCGGGTTCTAGGGAGCTAAGAAGCACTGTGAGAACCATGAGATCTTCCTGAGCCCACTTGTCTTCATCAGCTACTACAATCTCCTTTCCATCTTCTCCTTGGGTGGTTTGTTTAGGAGCCGCTTCTGCTGAGACATGACTCCACAAACCCTTTCCTCCAAAGGGCAATCTTCACCATCCTGGCCCATAAGAGGTAGTTAATCCCCTTCAAGAGTCACAGGTATGCTGATGCGGTTGTTGTTGTGATTGTTGTTGTACTCCATATCAAAGATTCACTAGGAACAGATGTAAGATTTTTTTTTTTTTTTAGGTAAAGACCACACGACCAGCAAGAACAACAAGAATTAGAAACAGAGTTTTGATTTTGCGGAGTTAGAAAGGTTTCAAGAGCTTTTGTTGCTCTGATACCATGAGAATTTGTGAGATTATAAGAACTTAGAGGTATAACCTTGATGAAGTACACAAAAACAAAAGAGAAGGCAAGAAGAAACCATGAGAGGATGAGAGATAAGAGAGTTTGTGACAAGAGAATGAGAAGAGAGAAAGATTGTTTTTCCTTATTCAAAATGTGTTACAAACAAGGTTGATTTATAGACATTGAAATGTATAAGCAACAAGAGAGAAAAAAAATAAACAAAGGTAAGTGGAGTTGAGTGGCAAGGTGAGTGGAGTTGAGTGGAAACTTAGTGCTTGATAGTGGCTTGCCTAACTTCTCCACTTGCATTTGAGTGCTTGATAGTGCTTGCCTAACTTCTCATATTTTCTTCATGTCAACATGCTGCTCCCCCACATGTCGTCTGTTGACTGCAAAGTTGCTGGGTATAACATCCCAAGTGGTACATGGCTATTCATCAACGCGTGGGCTATTCAGCGAGACCCAAAAGTATGGGATGAGCCAGAGGCTTTTAAGCCGGAAAGGTTCCATAGTGAGGAGTGGAAAACCACCCATCATAGCAAGATTCTAACTTTTGGAATAGGTAGAAGAGCCTGTCCTGGAATGGGGCTGGCCCACCTTGTATTGGGTTTGGCTTTAGGTTCATTGATCCAGTGTTTTGATTGGGAGAGAGATGAAGACATGACAGTGGACATGTCTGAAGGAAAGGGTCTTACCATGCCTAAAGCTGTGCCTTTAGTTGTCAAGTGCAAATCTTCACCAATCCTAAAAACTATTGTCATTTAATTTTATGTATTTAATCGGCGGTTATTAATCTAGTTTAACGTTGCTAATAAGAACATAATGATTTCCTCTTTCTCGTTTTCTTTAGACCTTTTTCTGTCTTTTTTTATCCGTCCCTTTCTTCTTTCTTTCCCTCAGCATCTCATGCAACTCATTTACATCCTTTGAAATGAGATCCAACGTTAAAAGAATGAGAAATCCTCATCATTGTCCACTTTCTCCCTGTGAGTAAAAAACAACATAGCTCAGTCTAACCAGATCAAAACACCGTGTAGGAATCACAATAGATAAGAAAAAAGTAACAATACATTGGTCCAGTTAGCTTCCATCTCCATGTACTAGAGTCCTTTCTGAACAATTTGGACAACAGCACGAGGTGTAAACATATTCTCAACGTTGTTAAATGCAATATATGTAAACACTAAAAAACGAGCTTTCTCATCAAAACTTTTTTTTTTCTAAAAATAGAATTTTCTTACAGAAAATGGCAAAGCAAGCTTCATCAAAACAGTAAAATAAAAAGAAGGTTTTCCCACAAATCCTGCAAAAAATGAAGTTTATTTTACCATACCGCAGAAAAAAGATTTCCAAAAAATAAGTTTTTAAACTACAATAACAAGTTTTTTTTATGAAAGTACGCAAGATTGAATTTTCCGCAAAGATGAGTTTTTTTTTCTAAAACCGTAAAAAACATGTTTCTTGTAAAAATGAGTTTTTCAGTTACAATTTTAAAATATGTTTTTTCGCTAAAATCTAAAAAATGAGTTTTTCCACAAAAATTGTAAAGAAGAGGAAAATTTCTCTGGCTGGTAGGTAGGTGAAGGAAAGCATTCTCTACCAGCTTTGTAAAACTGTTGACTAGTCTTTTTGGTAGAACCCAAATGACAAAATGTATTGTTATGGGATAACATTGAACCTTTGACATTCAAAAGCTGAAGACAATGGTAAAACATTTCTTAGAAGCTATTATATAATTCACAGAGTGGTTTGTATGAAACTCGCCTAATCTGCAACATAACTCAACAACAATGATCAGCACACGGCGTACATTTCAATGACCGTCAAATATTAATGGGTCTCGCTACATGATTGAGCTACGGCCCCTTTTAAGATCTAAGGTAAAAATAATTATTTATTAAAAGCATGACAACGGTAACAAAGAAACAGTAACTCTAAAATCTCCTTTATAATTCAACTTAACGTTGCTTTTGAAAGGACTTCTCAGGACAGAAGTAAATAGTTTTTCCTTCTTTTTATGTTGCAAATGCAGGCAGGCAATGTATAGCTTTATCACTTTCAGGGCGTGATCTTTGTGCCAGTTCCATCACGAGATCAGGGAAGGTGAGCAGTAATAGTTCAAGGGTTCTGTTTAGCTCTTCCATTAAAAGTGTAGTAATGCTTTGATTATTGTCTCTTGTTGTATATACTAGGAAAAGAACCCGTGCGATATCGCACGGAAACTCATTTATAGAAAAATATATCAAATTAAATTTTATAATATATATATGTTAACTTGTATTGATATGATCATTTTTGTTTATAAGAATAAATTTTCAAAAACAAAATCTTATAAAACACTAACATTTATAATATGCACATAATAATTAAATAAAATTAATTAAATTGATAAATTATATTTTTACTTTTTGAAATTGATAATAACTTTTATTGATTCTTTAAATATTATATACGATGAATTATTATTGAGATATAAATGCTCTAGACTTTTATGAGTTTCTCAACAAAAGTTAAAAACTTATGTTAACATACAAGAATAACAAATATAATTCTTCGTGTTTATATATGTTTCTTTAAAAACCATTGACAAAATATTTAAGAGTAAATCTCTATATTTTTAGTATATTTGTGATTGTTGTTTAAATCAAACATTGTAATGACTGATAACCAAATATTACAATAGTTATTTAAGAGTTGTAATGATTAAAAACAAAAATTACAATAGTTCATCAACAAATATTACTATCAACAACAGTTGCAATGATTCATCACTAAATATTACATTGGTTCTTCACTAATAATTATATTAACCAACAACAAACCCATTTCATTTAAATGATGATTCTAGTATTTTACAATAAAAAAATAAAACTAAATCTAACGATATATTTTATTCTTAATTTTTAATTTAATAACTAAGCTTTTCACAGAAATATTTTCATAATAAAAAGTTGTATATTTTCAAAAATTTAGCCATTAAAATCTTTCAAAATACAGATCTTTTAGAAACTCTTTCACAAAAAATCATCTTCATTTATTGAAAAGTTGTCTATATTCAGAAAATTAATTACTAAACATTTTCTCTAAATCATTTCATAATAAACAGTTATATACTTTCATAATACTAGCTATTGAACATTTTTATAATAGGTTAACACTTTACAACTTTTTTTAGTTGACACTTTTTGGCATCCTAGATTGAGAAATTTCACAATCAACTTAGCTATAATTCTAGAATTTAGTATGCAACTTGTCACACACACAAAAATAAATTCTAAAAAATATTAACCATGACGTCCATTTATCCATAATTTTGTTTCCATGATTTTACATCATCCTTAATGCATTTTTAAAATTTTTGTTCTAATAGTTTTACCACAACAAAAGATTATCCACAATATCACTGTCTTTGAAAAATCTATTTACGTGAATCAATAGACAAACTTTTATAATGCGTGAAGTTTATACTACTATTTTTATGCATTTGAGTTGATATTATTTTCAAATTTAACCAGATAAATATAATTTTTAGTGGTTTTCTCAAGTTTGTTGAATATTCCCACGAACAAAACGTGCACGTACTTTTCCTTATAAATTTATAATGTAAAGACATGTCAACTAAAAACTTTGCCAAGATGTAAAGTGAAGACACTTATCCATGTCATGTACACGTTTGTTTATGTGTTTATGAGATTACAACAAAATTTATGATATCAGTTTAGATATATGTCATATGTTTAAAAACAATTATAAGATTTTCTACACTAATTATTGAATAAACTAAATCCTGAAAAGTTTCTTTTAAACAAAAATACAGTTTTCAAAAAAAATGTTAACATAAAAAGACAAATAGTTATATATTAGACATATATCTGAAATACTAATCGAACAAAATACCAAATATTTTTAAGATGGTTTCTATAAAGTTATATATTGTTTTAGCAAATATTAATAATCTTATGATACCTCAAAGAGGTGCGAACGTGTCGAAACTAAATAGGTACGAACGTGTCGTGACCAAAGAGGTGTAAATGTACCATCACCAAAGAGGTGCAAATATATCATGACCAAATAAGTGTGAATAGATCGTCACCAAATGTGTGCGAATAAGTTTTCAGGAAAAGGATATGAATAGATCATCACCAAATAGGTCCAAGCGAGTCGTTACCTAAAGGGTACAAATGGATCATCACCTAAGGGGTGCAAACATGTTGTGCCAGAAGAGGTGTGAATAGATCGTCACCAAGAGATTCGAACATTTCATGTCCGAATAGGTGCGAACATGTCATGTCCGAAAGGATGCGAACATTTTATGTCCGAAGGGATGCAAAAAAATTTGTGTCTGAAGGGGTGAAAAAGTTTGTGTCCGAAGAGGTGCAAACATTTTGTGTTTGAAGAGGTGCGAACATTCTGTGTTCGTAGGGGTGTGAACGTTATGTGTTCGAAGGGGTGCAAACATTTCATGTCCGAAGGGATGCAAACATTTTGTGTCCGAAGGGATGCGGAAATTTCGTTCCGAAGGGGTGCGAACATTTCGTGTCCGAATGGGTGCGAATCGTGTCCGAAGGGGTACGAACATTTCGTGTCCAAAGGGTGCAAACATTTTGTGTCTGAAGGGGTGCGAACATTTCGTGTCCAAAGGGGTGCGAACATTTTCGTGTTCGAATGGGTGCGAATATTTTGTATCTGAAGGGGTGCGAACATTTCGTATCCGAAGAGGTGCAAACATTTTGTGTCCGAAGGGGTGCGAACATTTCGTGTCCGAAGGGGTGCGAACATTTCGTGTCCGAAGGGGTGCGAACATTTCGTGTCCGAAGGGGTGCGAACATTTCGTGTCCGAAGGGGTGCGAACATTTCGTGTCCGAAGGGGTGCGAACATTTCGTGTCCGAAGGGGTGCGAACATTTCATGTCCAAAGATGTGCGAACATTTCGTGTCCGAATGGGTACGGACATTTTGTGTACGAAGGGGTACGAACATTTCGCTTTCGAAGGAGTGCAAACATTTCATAAAAAATACAATTTTATGTAAATGATTATGAATAAAACAACTCTTACAATAAATATAATTAAGTTTAATAGTTACATAGTTCAAAAGATACAACTTATTCTTTGAAAAGACATAACTTTTCAATTAAATAGTTATATAATTGAAAAGATGCAACTTCTTTTAAAAAAGACACAACTCTTCAACCCACATAATTCAGTTTTTTTTATGAAAAAATATAACATTTTATAATGAAAAGATACAACATTTTATAATGAAAAGATGCAATTTTAAAAAATAAAACATTTCAGTTTTTAAATGAAAAGACACAACCTTTCAACATTAATTGGGATTGCTATTATTAATAGATATAATAGATTGCTCTTGAGAGGTTGTTGTTCCGTCCCAAGAGAGTCTTTGCTACTAGAGTTCTTATTTTCTAGCTCAAAGCCTCCAAACCAGGGAGCTGGCTGTCAAGTACGTAGCATTTACTTTGGTCCCAAAACAAATAATAAAATTAACCTTTACCATCTTTTGATTCATATTTCCTGAGAAGCGTTTTTGAATGTGTTGCAGGATTCTTCACAGTATGGTTCAAAAGCTTGAACAGTTTACTTCTACCATCAACCATGATTCTGATTCTCAAAGTAAACGACCATCTCAGCCACCTGTCTCCCAGTTCAGATTCCCCTTCTCAGCCGTAAGGTATAAAACCCTCTTCTTTCTCTGTTTTTTTAAATGTTTTCAAAAGCTTTTTGGTGGAGAAGACGAGATTCTATGTTACTGGATTGATAACGATACTTTGTAAATTTATAATGTGTAAACAAAATACAAGCAGCGTCCTGTCTTTTGATCGTTAGAGATCGTCATGTTTCATTTGCCATTTTACACTTATGATTACTACTTAGTCACTCATAAATCAGTCCGGTAATTAAAAATCATCTGTCTTCTTTTCAAAAAGTTTTTTTTTGGGGAAATTTGATATTGCTGGATTGGTAGACACTAAATTGATTATGTGTAAAACAAATAGAACAGCGTGTCCAGTCAATCGATCTTTAGAAATCGTAGTTAGCGATCGTTATGTTTCATTTACCTTTATACTTATGATTATTTAGTCACTCAAAATCAGTTCAGCAATTAAGAGTTTCCCCAAATTCGTATTTTCATGGTTTTTCTTCAAATCTTTTCCTTGTTTGTCGTTTGCTTGTCTGTTTCGTGTTTGCTTGTTTGTGCAGTTATAAATCAGTGATGAGGTGTTATGGAAGTTGACGTTGAAGGTTTATCTGAAAGCCACAGTCCTCTTGTAAGTTTCAAAAAACTCAGACTCACTGTTTCACAGCATTCTAGTTTCAGCCTTTTGAGACTGTGTTTTGGAATTTCTGCAGGAAGAGATTAAGATAATCGAGGCAAATATGTTTTGTAAATCCATACACAGAACCTGATGAAGAGGAAGAAAAAGAGAAAGCTGAGAAGGAGAAGAAGGAAGACAAAGACATTGTTAGTAGCATTCTTTCACTATATACAATCTCTCATCTTTCTCTTTGCTTTTAATTGGTCTGATAAGATTATATATATACATTTGTGATGTATCAGGAGAAGATCGGGCCGTGCTACAACAACCGATGATTAGATACAGCAGAAGCTGGAGCTGGTTTGGGAAATACTTGAAAGCTAAGAGTAACTAAAGACACAAGTGGTGCCATAGACTCTGATATTAGGACCATTGGAGTATCTAAGAAGAAAAGAAAATCTTCTGTTTCAGCCTGGTGAAGAAAACAATCAACCAACTTTGTAGAACAGGTTTACAAACACTTGTCTTTTTGATAGAACCCATATCAAAATGCATTGTTGTAGGGTTACATTGAACCTTTGATGTTCAAAAGTTGAAGCTGAGTAATACATTTCTTAGAAATTATTACATAATCCTCACACATATTTAGTTGTCTGTTTGTTCGATGAAGACTCTTCCGTAAGCAAATAGAGTCATAGGAAAGGCCGTTAATGCGATAATGATGCGTACTGCGTGGCTATGTTTTGTAATTGTAATGCATCCTGCTGCATGACTGCATCGAATCAAAATGTAAATTTTATTTAAGTGAAACTTTTCGACAGTATGATAAAGTTAAAGAAATCAAATGTCCAAAATGTAAATCTTGATTAGCATAAATTTTAGTGAAAGCTGTATCACGGGCTCTTTGCACTATCTTCAGACACTTTTTATCCTTAATACTTTCTGTCGACGTTTATCCTTAATCCAAACTGCTAAAATAAAATGGAGTATTTATTTGGTTTAAAGCGAAAAAAAGCAGCACAAGAGAGAATCATGTGCCCAACCAATGGACTGACAGACTACGATAAAGGTCTAGATTTGTTATGGGTTTCACTTCACATTAGATTTCGCTTACCCATTAAGGGACGCACATAACCAATCCAATGAGAATAAAGGTCTAAATTCATTATCATAAAAGTATCTTATCTTTTGTTTTTAATAAATATAATTAATCCTGGCATCTTCTTACACGTGATTTGCTAAATTTTATTCCGTAGCTTTTTTCATATCTGAAGCTCTTTTCGAGCTTTTGCACAATTCCTTTATTGCTTAAGCTTTCTAGAAAGATTCCATACAAACATTTTTAAAAAGGAAAAAACTATAATAAAATAGTAATATTAGTAACCAATTAATATGAGGAGTATGCCAATACACATTACTCACTTCGTTGGAAAGCTAAATAATAAATGTTTCTAAATTTGTTGAATGTATGATGAATTATTTTATGGTTGTTTCTAAAATATTTAATATGAATACATTTTCAATTCTTTCAAGTCGATGATTTGTTATGAGTATTGAATAACTAATTTTGTGAAAAGGCGCATATATATCTTTATTTATGTCACTTCACTAGCAAAGCAAAGGGCGTTCTAAGCTTTTGTCGTCTTAAAATCTACTGTATATTGTTATTTTTATAGAAAAAATCAATAGCATAATTCAATATCATCATTATAATCACACGTCTTTGTTAAAAGCTTACAAGATAGTAGCTTATTACCAAGGCTTCGATATGTTCACTTCATCGCTTGATAGACTTGTCAAAACTGATATTATCATTATTGGCATGCATAGTTGTTTCTTGACCATTAAAATCTTTTAATTTCTATTTAATATTTTTGTTGGAAACAAGTGAAATTCAAAGTCGTAGCAGATATCATATAATATATCCAAAAACACCCGACCGATCAAGTGTCATTGATCAGTGGTCTATTATTATTGTATGTTCACTGTTTGAAAAACTGTCGAATAATTGTAAATTTTGCAAGACAATAATACGTTTGGAGTTTTGCAAGATGGTAAGTAGAAAAGGCCATTTCTTCTTATGCCATCTCCAGTCTTTGTCCACCGCCAAACTACTAGCTAGTCATTCTCTCATTGATTATTTATTGCTTTGCCATGTATACATTCATATCAAAACTTGCAGGTTACTTACGTTTAAGATCTTGTTTTACGTTTACAAGGAAACAAAAGAAAAATAGTAAATCATTGAATATCTAGCATCATGTACCATCTTATGGTAATCAATGAACACAGTGTGAGACACCTGGACTGCGTACTGGTACTGCATTCATATGCTCTATTGCTTCACACCCCTCTAAAAGCAACGACCTGGAGTTACTTTTTACCTTTACATATATTCTATACTTTATTGAAGTATTTGTGTGGAATAGTTACATCAGAAAGAAAATGTTAAATTCAAATTTGTTACGGATTTTCAATTTAAAATCAATTTGTGATAACTAAAACTGACCATAATCTTTTATATATTACTTATGTACTAGTTAAACCAATGTGAAAGTTTATACTTTCACACACACCTTCAACATGATGATTTTTAAAACTATTGATTTCGATAATATCCTAGTCTAGGATTTAGTTCGGTCAAATCACCGAACCATTCAAGTCAAGTCGGTTTAAGATCAATAAAGCCTCAATTTATAGACCGAACGTTTATATGTTACTCACGTCCCACTTAAGCTCTCAATGTAAGAGCTTATATTTTTACAGAAAATGTACTTTGTTTGCAGAAAAGAATTACAAGAAAGGGTCTCAGCAACCGTGACGTACGGAGTATGGTGTTATGAAATAATACATTACATGCAGCACACATTTAATTTGAGATTTGGCAATCAAAATGATATGTACCAAGAGGACCACGAGGACGCTCGCGAAATTTAATTAAAACGGGGACCGGTTCTAATTAATTTGACCGGTTGTACATTAATCCTGTCATGCATTTATTTTACGTGTGATGTTGACCTCTGCTCGATCCAGTACTACATTTAATATCGTTTTTGATGGAACACAAATCTGTATTAGGGCTTCTGATTATTTCCTCTTTAAACCAGTTTAGTCTCGTGATCCATTGGGATTATTGATCATGTTTCAGAAATATCATTTAAATCGAATTATTCATCTAACCAGGGCTTAAATGCCTGCTTCCACTTCACTATAGACAAATCATCTGGAAAACGGTATATCTAAAATTATAAGGTAAAGTTTTAATGTGTTTATGTAAAGTAATCTAAAGTTCAAAAACAGATAAAATGAAACGAATATATTCTTTAGTTCAATTTAAAACATAAAGCACTTATTAATTGATAAAAAAAAATAATATCTACGTAGACAGTACGTATGTCTACGTATCTATTAACGTTGTAGCTGTTTTTGTAAACGTGTTTCCTGCATTAGATAAATATTTTAACAGAATCACTACGTACATAACTTAACCTATATGCATAATATGACGTAGGGTGACTAGAGAGAGATTAATCCTAATGATAAAAACAATAATAAACGATCATAAAAAGTAAATCCAAGTCAGCGAGAGACCTGCTAACACTTCGAACTTTATCTGAATGTCTTATAGCAAAGATACTATTCCCCCATATGATTATGTTTGTTCAATACTAATTAACTGATAAACAATCCAATTTATGTACTTTTTTATTCACAGACATCACATGATGCATGAATCATACTACGTCACATTTTCTTAGAACATGCCACAATCAAAACATTATATACTGTTTTTGTGATCTAGCAAAAGATTTGTATGGAAGAAAAAAAGATCCAGCTTTCATATGGTATAGTATTTTGTAACGTCATTTGCTAAATAATTTAAACAATGATTACCAGTATATAGGGTCCACGTTGATTTATAAACGTAAAAACGACAGAAACGACGTCGGCATGAACAGAGAAAATAGTTTTAATTTTTGTTTATCATCATCACATTCCGTGCAAATAACTTAGGATAAATTTAAGTGCGAAATCAAGAATCCCTTAAAAAGATAAAAACGCTCACTATCACGTTGCCTTTTCAACAAAGTCTCTCTCTTTTAGTGACGATGCATGAGCTTCACTAACAAATCATGACGACAGTCTCCGCCGTTCTCCGCCGTTATTTCTTCCTACTAGTTACCGTAGTTCTTCTTCTATGTGAGCGATCTCTTGCTCTGAACACAGACGGAGTTCTTCTCCTCTCTCTCCGTTACTCAATCTTCGACGATCCTCTTTCCGTTTTACGGAGCTGGAGATTCGATGACGACACTCCTTGCTCTTGGCGCGGCGTCACGTGCGACGAGTCTTCCCGGCACGTGACTGTTCTGTCGCTTCCGAGCTCGAAGCTTTCAGGTACTCTTCCTTCCAACTTGGGTTCTCTCCCTTCGCTTCAAAGACTCGATCTTTCCAACAATTCGATCAACGGCTCTTTCCCTGCTTCGCTTCTCAACGCGACGGAGCTCCGGTTTCTTGATCTGTCACGTAACCACATCTCCGGCGAGTTGCCGGCGAAGTTCGGCGCGTTTTCGAAACTCAACGTGTTGAATCTCTCTGAAAACGCTTTCGTCGGAGAATTACCGGTGACTCTAGGCTGGTACCGGAAGTTAAAGGTGATCTCTTTGAAGAATAACTACTTCTCCGGCGAGATTCCGGGAGGTTTTAAGTCGACGGAGTATCTTGATCTGTCGTCGAATCTAATCAGAGGCTCCTTGCCGTTACATTTCGGAGGGAACCGTTTACGTTATTTCAACGCTTCGTTCAACAGAATCTCCGGCGAGATTCCGTCTGGTTTCGCCGACGAAATTCCGGAAAGCGCCACCGTTGATCTCTCTTTCAACCAACTCTCGGGTCAAATACCGGGTTTTCGGGTTCTAGATAACCAAGAATCCAACTCCTTCTCGGGTAACCCGGGTCTTTGCGGGTCCGACCCAGCGAAACACCCGTGCCGTGACCGTGAAGCAACCTCTCCATCTCCATCACTAACACCAAACTCTCCTCCAGCATTAGCCGCTATTCCAAATACCCTAGAGGTAACCACCGATCACCCAGTTAGTTCCAAATCCGGTTCGAAATCAAAATCAGCTCTTAAACCGGTGATTATCGTGGGCATTGTTGTCGGTGACATTGCCGGTTTAGCGATCCTCGGGATTGTGGTTTTCTACATTTACCAGTCCAGGAAACGGAAGACCGTAACTGCTACGTCGAAATGGTCCACGTCATCAACAGATTCCAATGTCTTGTCTAAATGGTACTGTCTACGCAAAACCGTTAACGTTGACGGTGACTGTGAAGAAGAAGAAGAGGAGGAGTCCGAGACATCGGGATCCGAATCCGATGAAGAGAATCGGGTCGGGGCAAATAGACGATCCGGGTTGGATGATCAAGACAAGAAAGGCACGTTAGTGAATCTCGACTCAAGTAAAGAGCTAGAGATCGAGACGCTTCTCAAAGCTTCGGCTTATATTTTGGGAGCTACCGGTTCGAGCATAATGTATAAAGCGGTTCTTCAAGACGGTACGGCTGTGGCGGTTCGACGTATTGCTGAGTGCGGTTTAGACCGGTTTAGAGATTTTGAGACTCAGGTCCGAGCCTTGGCTAAGCTGGTACATCCTAACCTGGTTCGAATTCGAGGCTTCTATTGGGGATCCGACGAGAAGCTTGTTATTTACGATTTTGTCCCTAACGGCAGCCTCGCTAACGCCCGTTACAGTAAGTCTCTTTCTCCGTTCTCTCTGATTTTACCGCTTATGTTAGTAAGATTATGTATTGGTGAGCTAACATGTGCGTGAGAGTGAAAACTGTCGGTTTCGGAGTCAGAGAGTTGGTTCCAACTAAAACATGTATGTCAGTTAATGCTCGGAGGAGAGTCAACGTCAATTCTCAAAACTGATTTTTATTTTATTTTTTTGTTACTATATCTCGAATGCAAGATAATGACAGTTCTGTTTCTTGTGAAATCTTACTGTTGAGTTGAGTGACTTGAGTCCATATATAGTGATTTTGTTGTTTTGTATTGGTAGGTGCAAGTGCTTTTGCTCTCTTTTGTCGCTTTGTTTAGATAAGAATCAGTAGGGGACTCATTAACTTGCGCATGTACGTCTTGTTCTAATTTTTGGGCCTGTGTCTTTTTTTCTTTATAATGGCAGGGAGAGTGGGCTCCTCAGCTTGTCATTTACCTTGGGAAACTCGGCTTAAGATAGCAAAAGGTATAGCTCGTGGGCTAATGTACATACACGACAAGAAGCACGTGCATGGCAACCTCAAACCAAGTAATATCCTTTTGGGCTTAGATATGGAGCCTAAAGTTGCGGATTTTGGGCTTGAAAAGCTTCTAATCGGAGACATGAGCTACCGAACCGGTGGATCGGCTCCAATATTCGGAAGCAAGAGATCAACTTCATCTCATGATTTTGGGCCAAGTCCGAGCCCAAGCCCAAGCGCAGTTGGATTACCTTACAATGCTCCGGAATCTCTCAGGAGCATAAAAGCAAATCCAAAGTGGGACGTGTATTCTTTTGGAGTTATCCTTCTCGAGTTGCTAACGGGGAAGATCGTGGTGGTTGATGAGCTTGGACAGGTTAATGGGCTTGTGATCGATGACGGTGACCGGGCGATGAGAATGGCGGATGCGGCTATACGAGCTGAGCTAGAGGGCAAAGAAGAAGCTGTGTTAGCCTGTTTGAAGATGGGCCTAGCTTGTGCTTCTCCAATACCACAGAGAAGGCCCAATATCAAAGAAGCCTTACAAGTTCTAGAGAAATTCCCTTTTTCATTTTAGCCCACAGTAATAATGATAATAATTACGACCAAGAAAGATTTAATAGCTTGACTGTGTACTTAGAGTTAGATTGATTGATTACTGTGTGTGGCCATCTGATTATTGAGTTTATTTTTTGTTTTATGAGTTAATGACAATAATTTATATGGGCCGAATAAAAAATTACATATTGGGCTTTGTTGGTTTACTAATAAAAGAGCCATTAAAAGCACCCGGGGTTTAGCAATTTGAAATTCAAAACTCCGCTCTCGTGCCTCACATCTTATCTAATTTTGAAAAGAGCCGTAAGGAGTTTGGATCTGAGGTGAAGACGAAGATGGCGACGAAGATTGGGATGATGGATTCAGCATATTTCGTCGGGAGATCGGAGATTCTGGCGTGGATTAACTCCACTCTCCAACTAAATCTCTCCAAAGTCGAAGAGGTATTTAATCATCTCTGTTAACCAATTTTCTCTTCGATCGTTGAGGAACTTAGCTTCGTAGTCAGATCTGAGCTTCTACTAGTTAGAACCGTCGATGATTTTTTGTTTGTTAGGGTTATATTTCTGGAATTGAATACGGATCTATCGATGTGTAGGCTTGTTCAGGCGCTGTTCACTGCCAGCTCATGGATTCGGTACACCCTGGAGCTGTGCCGATGCACAAGGTTAATTTCGATGCCAAGAGTGAGTACGAGATGATTCAGAACTACAAGGTTCTTCAGGACGTGTTTAACAAACTCAAGATCACTAAGGTCCTCTTTCTCTGACTATTTTGCGGTTTTTGATTTAGTAGGCATAATAGAGCTTGTAATCGAATTGATTTGTCTGGCTGTGTAGCACATAGAAGTGAGCAAGCTCGTTAAGGGTAGACCATTGGATAACTTGGAGTTCATGCAATGGATGAAGAAGTACTGTGATTCTGTCAATGGTGGTGGCCAGCTTCACAAGTTAGTTTTCACAACTATCAAAGCCTTAACCTTTGAAAAGTCTTTATGAAAAGTTGATTCAGATGCATATACTCGTTTGCTGAAACTGCTTTTGTGTATTTGGTGTCATGCCTAGTTACCATGCACTTGAGAGAAGAGAAGCCAGCAAAGGAGGAAAAGAAGCTACCAAGAGAGCTGGAGCTACACAACAATCAGCCAAGAGTTCTTCTTCTTCTTCAGTTGCACCTAGACCTTCATCTTCAAATGGAACCCGTAGACACGATCCACCATCCTCCAACACTGGGAATCACCACTCTTCTAAAGCACCCTCCTCTAAACAATCTAGACCTGTTCCTGCTGCTGCTTATGATGAAAAGGTATCTGTCTTCTCTCAACTCAATCAGTTCTGTAACTACACCAAAGTCTTTGAAACGCTCACTCACTTACTTGCGTTGCCTCACAGATCACTGAACTGAAACTCTACATCGACAGTTTGGAAAAAGAGAGAGACTTCTACTTCTCTAAACTAAGAGACGTGGAGATTCTCTGTCAGAACCCTGATACAGAAAACTTACCTGTATGCAAAAGCTTCCTAATCCCTCGTTTATAAACTAAATTATAATGTTTATAACACTTTTTGTTTTGGTTTTTGCAGCTTGTTGGTTCAATAAAAAGAATCCTCTACGCAGCAGACGGAGAAGACGTTGGAGCAGCAACAGAGACACAGAACTTAAGCCCTATAGCTGAAGGATCAGAAGAGAGAAGGAGCAGTGGAATAGAGTCGCAGAAGAGGAAACTCATAGTGAATCACGACGTGGATGCGGCAGCGATTACAACACTCTCTCCAAGGCAACGCCTCTCTGATTCTTCTGATGTCAAATGCAGTGGATCATCTCCTCTTTTAACCTGCTGAATCAGAAATTAAAACGAACAAAGGTTCTCTCTCAGAGAATTTGTTCTATGTTGTCCATCAGTTCTTTTATTATAAACCTATCATTTTGACGTTATGTTTTGTGACCCATTATATGCTGTGGCTCTTGTTGATTGGTGACTGTGAAGAATGATTCCTGCATTAGAGGAGCCATTTGTGATAATCGTATAAGCATAAAGGCTTTCCTAAGACTCAGGCTAAGCCAATCAATATTTGGAAATATTTAGAAAGACAAGGACGTTGCGTTTACCGATAATTAATCTACTCTTTCTTTTATAAATTTATTTTCCTGATTTTTACAGGTTATTTTTTTCACTAAGCTATCTTCTTATCTCGGTTATGAACCTAAAGGCCATGCAGGTATGTTTCTTTTTGTATATATGTATTTTGGCTGTATAAAGATTGTAATTTGATTTTAGTTATTATAAAATAATAAAAAAGGAAATGGACAACAAGAAAAGACAAGAGGAGGATGGATCAAAAGTAGTTGGGATGGAGACAACGGAGCAACGTTCATCGGCGGGTAAAGGCCCACCAGAGCAGAGGAAAATAGAGGTGGTTCACCAATCTCATCCCAAAACTAGTGGTGGTGTTCTGGTTGGAGCCGCAGCTGCCGTTGAACCCACCCTTGAATCTGCCAAACAAGTCATCTCTAAAACCTAAAATATTCTAGTCATCTCTTTTCCAAATTACTTAATATTTATATAAATGTCATTACTATTTTGTAATTCCATGATAGTTAGAATCTCTATATCCCTTGTTTCACACATTTGATTTTGTTCCTTTACTCTAGCAAATTTTATATTTAATATTTTAATATCTTAGGGAACACGAAACTATGACATTCCATTCACACAATATATTTACTTGGTTCCATATGTTTATGTCGTTAAAAAGTTTATATACGGATAGTTCCACATTTGTTTGCTATTAAACAAAACTTCCAAACAGATAAAAACACTTTAAACTTTATAAAAAAGTTAAAGAATAAAGTTGAATAAAGTAGCTAATTCTTATGGAATAACTCTAACATGGCAGAGCCTTATTCTCCTTCCTTTTGTTGTGCTCTTGTTCTTGTATTGTTACATTTTATGAAAAGGGCTTGTGTTCTTCACCAACAACAACACATGTATCCCAAAATTCTCAAGCTAGATCTAATTATTAAAGATATTTTTAAAGAGATAGTAATGGTAAATTGGTGTTGGTGGGTATTGATGCTGCAATCAAAATCATATACATAGAATAACATATAAAAATATGTCAGTATCTATATATGTCTGAAGCTCTGATAAATACCCAATGAGTTATTCACATGTGGTGCTTAAAAGCTATAAACATATTAATTGTATTTGACAAGACGTGAGACAATAATTTAGGTCATGGGAGGTGTTACATGCATACATAAGTATCAGATTTATTTTCACCTTCAAGGATAAAAACAAGACAAGTACTTGAACCACACTCTGTCTGGTCTCAAAATCCTTTCATTTCAAATCAAGATTTCCCCAAAAGTTTTTAAAATAATGATTTTAATGAATCATTTATGGAAAAAAACAACAACCACTCTATCTTCTCTCTGCTTGGGTCTCTGAAAAGGTACAGTTGAGGTTTTCTTTCACATGTTTTACTATAACCCAAACAAAAGAAAATCAGATGTTTCAGGTTTTCATTTATTTCAACCACTCTTTATCTTTCCAAATCTTATCTCCCCCAAAATTTAAAGAGGTCCAAGTGTTTTCATAAGCAAACATTTGACATATCAGCCAGGGGAGAGAGATAGGTAAAAGACTTTTTACTTATCACTATTACTGATGGTTGTTTATCAGTCATTTCTAAAGTCTAAAGCTCTGTATTGCTCCATACTTTAGACTTTTGAACTCTCTCTTCTACATTTTACTTTAACATAATCAGCTAGCAAAGTTACAGAAAAGAGCAGAGCTTAAAATGTTTTGCCTTAAAATTGTAGCCATAACCAATGAAGATGACACGCAAAATAGAGAATGAATTCATGTTCTTCAGATTTGACACATTTGATCAATGTAAAGGTACTAGCTAGCGAGGACTACTAAGCACATCCAGAAACATTCGGTTTATTGAAGGCAACCTCATTTGCTGCTCATGTACTCTTCTTCTCTTGAGCAAGGGCTCTAGAGATGATGATGATGATGATGATGATAATGATACTGAAGCAGTAGAGACATTCCAGGATCCATTTGAGCTGTCATCAAGATCGAATACACCGCTTGGACTGTCCTGATGGAGCCAATTCATCATCCTCTTCTTGCTTAGATTCTGCTCCAACAATAGTTCATAGCATTCATTTACTTTCTCCTGTGAAGTTAATGCTGAATCAGGTTTTGATCTCCAAAGTATAACATAAGCATTCTAGGACTAACTACAAAGTTCGTTAAG
Organism: Moricandia arvensis; assembly: GCA_905132765.1. Lineage (NCBI taxonomy): Eukaryota > Viridiplantae > Streptophyta > Magnoliopsida > Brassicales > Brassicaceae > Moricandia > Moricandia arvensis. Next base: position 3,153 of record CAJHQP010008706.1, on the reverse strand, counting down.
CACTGACCTGATTAACTTTGAGTAGAGTCATGAGCTGAGATTGGTATTCAACTTGTTCACATGGTTTCAAATCCTTGATGACATGAATCATTATCGCAGTGGCTAACACAGAAGGGATATAACTCATAAACCTCGTATCTGTAACAATGATACTAGAATTTAGCATCAAATGATCCCAACTACAACATCACAACTCTATATGGAAACCTCACCAGCAACAATGGAGATCAGAAGACGCTCACAGTTGCTAAACAACTCCAACTGCTGGTGACATTCAGAGCCGAATCTCCGGATAATGTGATCAAAGAATGAGATTGGAGTCACAGGGTGCATCCTCCACTGGAGTGTAGACAGAACCAAAAGCTCCATTCTTTGTATGGTTTTAGCTTCAAAGACATATCTTGCTTCCTCCACCTAAACCACAAACAAAGGAGGTTTCGTTAGATGTTGACATTTCAACAAACAACTTATAAGAGAGAAGAAACCAACTTGGAGATGTATGAGCAAAGGAACATGAATCTCTTCAACTTTAGCAGCTAAAGACAAACAAGCCACAGCTACAAGCTGAGACATCCATGGCTTATCTGTCTGAAACTTAACACTTGTGATAAACCTATCGAAGTAGTTCACAGCAAGCAGAGCCGTCAATGAAGTGAACCCGTAATGAGATTTAACCCTAAGAACCCAGTCTATAGCCTCTTTTCTACAAGAAACCAGACACTCATCTAATGTTTGGTAAGTGTGATGATTCGTTTCGTTTTCCTTTGAGATTAGACTCATCAACTCATCTTGATCCCATGAAAACATATCCATAAGTGGTAAAAACTGAGACTTTACGACACTTTCATCCCCATTATCATCCCCCACAAGATCCTCCTCCACGAACCCACATTCTTCCTCGCAATAGAGCTCATCAAGCGCACAACACGATGCGTTTTGACCGTTTTGTGATTCTTCTTGGTCTTTCTCCAAAGCCATCTTCTTCTTCTTCTTCAGAGAAGAATAGATTGCAGATGTCTCTGTTCATTCTGCCATTGGAGCTGGTGGTTTCGTCGACAGGTTCTAGAGTGAGAGAGAACGCAAAAAAAGAACAAGAGACCGGACAAAAGCCAAGAAAGGCAATGTATTGTAAAAAAATTATCTTACGCTTTGTCTTTTATTTATTTATTTGTGTTTTAATTTTCTTCTTCCTCTCTTTAGTACAGTATATTCGGATGTATGGCGCGCGAGAACTTTGATTTAAATTTTATAATTCATAAATTAATATAGAAAAAAAATAAAGAGAATCCTTGCTGCATTTATTTAATTTATGATAACATGCTCTCAATTTTTATGTATTTTTTGTTAGTCTAGTGGGTATGTAAATTCTGAACATGTCAGGAAAGTAAGATTCTAAATACCGGGTAATTTTTTTTGTATAAGATACACGTATTTCAGGAAACATATAAAATTTGGATGTACATAAAAGATTCGTAATATGAATCTAATTATTTTTTTATCAGAAAATAAAAAGAATCTAACTATTAATAGGTCGTGGTATTTATTATAGTCACGTCTTTCTTGATACATAGCTTTGCAGATTCAGTGTTGTGATATTGTGGTCCATTGTACATAAGATTTAAAGCAGAAAAAAAGAGAGGAAAATATCGTCCCATTGAAATGTTCGATGTTTATTAAGATATCTTTTAAAAAAGTGATTAGAAAATTTGAACTTGTCTCTCTTGTTTATCTAAAACTCGGATTTGATGCCCGAAAAGGCGAATTACACTTAACAAATCTGTGTTTAATATATACTTTCCCTTTACAATTAAACTAAATTATCAAAACGGATGTTTTCTTAGTCGAGGAGATACGGACCGAAATCCATAATCCACCAAACCCGCAATCACATTACAATTTTAATAGTTATTCGAACTGAAAAGCTCTAACACAACGTCGGTAGCCATGTGGTGAAAATATATTGATCTAGTTTAAAGAAAAAAATACATTGATCTTAACTTGAGAAATGAGAACCTCAGTTGAAATATTATTGACCTAACAATTGAAAGAGAGACAAAAGCAACAACAAACTCGAAGAAATGGGGAAGTTGGTGGGAAACTATATAGTTAGAGGGTAGGACACATAATATATTTCACAACTGGTCAACATTGTCTTTCAAATTAACTGGAAAGAAATGTTAAAAACTATTTACACACACTGTGGTAGTTATAAGTAAATCACGAGAGGGAAAAGATGTGAGGCCATTGGGTAACAAGCAAGCAATGTCTGAATCTGAGAGATTATTACAAAGTTCGATAGCGACTTCTCATTCCCTGCTTTCACATCTTATATTTAGCTTCTAATAAATGTCCCCCCCTCCCTACCTCTCTGCATTTCTATCTCTATCCTTTTATACGGTAGGAGCTGTAAACCAGTCAATGTAACGTGTAAGAAAAATGAAAATTAATGTAATATTTTTCAGTTAAAGGTATCAAATAATATATAGTTCGATATGACCTCAATGGGGAGATATGGTCAAAGAAACTATAGTAAGAAATGATGTCAAACAAAATAGAAACTGATTTAAAAAAACGGGAATATGAACGTACTCATTATTTACATACCAAAGTCATTAGCAGTTAGCTAAGTTCAAGTACTCATTTATGATTACAATGCTTCTATAAATCATGTTGCGGTGGAGTTGAAATTAGAAGTAATAAAGATGTGTCAGGATATTGAAAACATCTAAAATCATGGAATCAATCGACCATATAATAATAGTCAAACATGGAAACAGTTGTATTGTTTGGTTCACAGCATTATGACTATTGCTTTATCGGTTGGAGAAAAAGGGACAAACCCCATTTATTAAATTTGACACATCTTTTAGTTGTTTTCTCGTAATAATATTGTCGTAATCTAATGTTAATGCATAGGATGTGACAAACTGACAATAACACATTTTTAAAAAATAAGACCACAGACTTTTAAACTTTCGACTACAGTAATCTTTCTTTCGCTAAAATTGATTCCCTGACTACTTTTACTAATACTTCTTTTATACCAACTACTATTAACATGTTCCGTTCAAATTGTTCACTGTTTAGCATTAAGATAGTCAATTACTCTAATGCCAATTACCATATAAATAGTCAGTTACTTTAGTGTTAAAA
>CAJHQP010008705.1:0-25653 GCA_905132765.1 Moricandia arvensis | reverse complement strand
TCTTGCGCCCTTAAGAAGAGACAACTCTGTTTGTGTGTGTTTAACATGTGTGTAAAATCTTTCCATGAAGTGGTAACTTATCGATGTACTCGATACTGAGATGGATCATCCATCTTCATGTTGTGTTCCGCAATTAACTAGTATACGAAGCAATTCATTGTATTGCTCCATAACTGGCCTAGAATCAGACATCTTGTAATTATTAAATTACTAACAAGGACTTCTACTCAAAGCATCCTCAGCCATATATTTTGATTCTAACGCATCCCACAACTCTTTTGCGGATTCGACATTCTGATAACATCAAAGAGAGGATCTGACATACCATTGAGAATATGGCCACGACATATGTAATCGTCGTTTTCCCATTTAAGTTGCTTTCTTGTCTCATCCAAAGACTCGTTCACAACATCTCATGTATTGTAGGCATAGGCATGCTTAGAACATAAACTACATTCAGATTTGTGAGGAGAAAATGCATTTTCTTTTGCCATCTTCTAAAGCCTATTCCCTCAAACTTATCTAACTTTCCAAACTTCGATGTGATCTCTCGCACCGATACCCCAGCCATAATTCACAAGAAAATACTCTTTAAGATTGTTGGTTACTTGGGTTGGTAACCAGGAAACTGTGAATTATATACTTGGATAATGATTGAATCGCGCACGAGGTCACTTTCTTTAAAGAGTATTTCGATTCTATTCCAAGTCTTTGGGTTACACGAAACCCCTTTGTAGTATAAGACAATCAAAATCTCACTCTTGTTCTAGGTTAAGAGATAAGAGAAACAAAAAGATAAGACAATCAAATCTTTGCTGCAATTATGGTTCAAATACTCGTAATAGTTTGTTGAAACACTGTTGTTTTCAACATATAAGTCCTTAGATGTTTTTTTAATTTTTTTTTGGCATCTTTCGTCTTTTCTATTTTACTCTTTTTCATTGTACAAATCAGCTACATTTTCTAATGCAAATTCACATTCTTATACAAAAAGATGAAAGAAGTAATTTTAGGGTTCGATGGTTTTAATCAATGTCCGGATGAGACACGTATTAAGGGTTTGACCTAAAGCAGTTTGTAATTTCATTTTTCTCTTATTAGTTGGTAATTTTTAAAGTTTTTGTCACCAAAATAGCACGCAAGAAAAAAATTGACCGGAATAGTCCTTTTTATTTTGAAAATTTTAATTTTAATTTTTAAAAGTTTTAAACTTATCCCAAAATTCTCATCCCATAACTCTAAACTTTTAATATAGATTAGTTAACCTTAGAAGGTATAAATATATATATTTATTTTTTAATAAAATCTATTTTTATCATATTTATTACTGAAAAATTAATTTTGTGACAAAAAAAACTTTTTAGAGATATGTGAGGGTATTTCGATAAGTTAAAATACATGTATTGAATTAAGGGTTTTAGGAGATTTTGGGATTTGATTAAAATTCCGAGTTATTCAATCATTGATTTTAAAAATTCTTTCCAAATCAAGTGTTATTCAATATGAGATTTGTGTAAAGTCATTAGAACTCACTTACAATCCCATTATTCAATTAACAATTTGTAAAAATTATATCAAATCCCCTGTTATTCAACTGTTGACAAAATTTTGTAAGAAAAACTTTTGATAAAGATTTTAGAAGATTTCACATTCTTTTTTAGTTGAAAATTGGTCTTGGAAAATAACATCTCGTGGGGTGTTATTTGAAGATATGTGAAAATAAATAAATTAATAATATGATAAACACAACCTACACAGATGGTGCATCAACCAACCATGTTCTTCCCTGGAAACGCCGAGTGAACAAGTCGTGAGGTGAAAAGGAGAGAACCATTTAGTGAACATCCAGAACTTGCCACAACATGAGAATCTCGATGTTTTTAGTGAATATTTCTATGCTGCGGACTCTCATCAGAGCATATTGATTTCGATTTTCGTTGTGTTCTGAAAGAATCTCTGAGTATGTGAACGCTCAAGTCTCTTGCCAATTTAAGTTCTATGTATCCTTTGATAAACCTCTTGGAAAATATCGATCAGGTGATCCCCTTTTTTGTCTTTCTTAAATGCCATGGAATAAGAAGTTTAAAGTTTATCCCATTTGTGTACAAACTTCAAGTTGTAGAAAGTGTAAGGAGCTGTTTGATTCTTACAACCTAGATCCTCATCTTGAACAGTCTGCGCTGAAACCTATTTTTGACGAGAGTTCAAAATCAAGGGAGTTTTGATATTTTAAAACTGAATAGACTAAGACGGGTACTCATGATTGGTTCTCATGCTTTGTGTGGGGTTTTCTCAACATAAAAAAAAAAGCTTTTCATCGTCGTTCTTTACAGAAGCTAAAAACGTGATGTTTGAGGTCTCTGCCAATTGATATTTGAGGTAACTTCTTGTTTTTTTACAGAAGCTAAAACATGTCACTACTTTATAGAAGCAGAAAGAAAGCTTCGTAGAAATAAAATTTTCTCATTTTATTTTGTGCACAACATCTGTTGCAGCTTGAGTATTTTGAGACAGTACTGAAACTCTATTTTACATCGATGCAATCCATGCTACATACAAACAGAGATGCAGCGAAGATGTTTTGCAGAGTCACTCCCTCTAGAGCCAGATCCTTCGATGCTCACCGTTTATAGAAGGTAATGTTGTTCTTTAGGTGCGAGTTTTAAGTTCTAAAATTATCTTGCGGTCGTTAAGGACGCTTGCTCGCGGATAAGATTCTGGTGACGCAAGTACCATGTTATCATTTTCAAGTCCCGCTAAACTATTCTAAAATTTTTTAGAAAGTATCATACCAAATCATCTGTAACTTTTATTTTTATTTTAAAATCACTCAAACAACTTCAAAACTAACATAAATCCCACCAAAATTTCCAAAATCCCAAAATTTCAAAACCAAAATCTCCTAAAATCCTTAATTCAATACACTTCTCTAAGAAAATTGCATGGTTCATGCAGGTGTAACACTGACTTCCACGTAATAAATTAATAATATAGCTTACCCTTTCGGTTTAGGGTCGGGTGATACTAAACCGGGTCCGAAAGCTCAAACCAATTTAAAAATGTGAGAGAGGTGGGTCCCAGAAAGTTTGTTACAGTGGCAAAAACGTCATTCGAGATTAAAAATTTTCAAAAACTAGCTGTCTCCTCCGCGGGTATATACAAAGCGACTCAGAGCTAAAACAAACATTTGAATCTTATTTTTTTTTTGTTTGCTTAACAAATTATCGACTAGTGAGAGATACTGTGAGAGGGAGGATGCAGACGAGATCCGGAGCTATTAGAGGGAAGAGGAAAGCTCACGAGGGAGACGACAATGACAGAGGGAAGAGACGATCGGTGAAGAGCGACGAACCGAACAACTCTCCTCAGATAGATAGAGAGAAGAGAAGATTGGCTCCGAAGAGGACGATCCTCGGAGGAATCCATGGATGCGTATCTCCTCGGTGCTCTGCTTCTACTAACGTTCGCAGCTCTCATGGTATTGTTCTTCCTCCCCCGATGATCTACACGTAGTTTCGATTTGATGATAGAAATTGATCTTCGCGAATAGTTTGTTATAGAAATCGATCGATCATCTTCAGTAACTTCTGGAATTGAATGAAACCTCGGAATCAAATGGATTGTATGAGAACATCGATTTTGTTCGTGCACTGCTGTGTGTGTGGTTGCTGAATTAGAAAACGCGATTGCTATAGCTCCTGCCGATTAGCAAATCAGGGTCATTAGATCTTAAGTCTCTGCGTTAGATTCCTGAGTCTTTTTTTTTACGATTTCTCTGCGGAATCAGGTTTGAGGCAAGATGCATGCGACATACATTACTATGAGGTTTTGGATTGGTAAATCACTGGGATGCTAGGAGCAACAAGCAAATGTGTTTAACAAGATGTGATGGAGGATGCTATTTGGAATTTGCATGTTTGTCGTGATCTTCGGGTGCCAACTGATATCCAGTTTCTTCAAGCTGATTAAATTTTATGCTTCAGCTTTGGGTAAGTAATGAATAAGAGTTTGTATGTGAGTCTCTCAAAAACAAATGAGAGTAAACTATAGAACACGATAAGATGATGAACAATGCAGATGGGAGGAGTCACTGTTAACTTGTTCCATCATGCAGGAAAAGCATATTTTGGTCAGTTTCCCTGAATTCGATTATCATATATCTCTATCATGTCAGCCAAGCCATATGGGGCATTCTCTTATATATGTCCACATGTGATGACTTTGAAAGTTACTTCGTTTGCTGAATCGCCTGCCTCTCGGTTGTCTGGTTTTGAAAGAAGGTGATCAGAACGGGAATTAGGCGAATTGGTCCTCTACTATGCACACTACGGATCGTGTCACCACTGTGCACTTAGAGTCTCATAGAGGTTATATCTGCCCTGAAATAAGTTGATTTACTCTCTCTCAGGAGCATGTGTAAAACACTATAGGATGTTTAGTGCTGGATATTGTCAGAGCAGGCTGCATGAAGATCCTATCCTAGACTCTGTTGATAACAAGAACGCAATACACTATAGTCTCTCATACTTAGAGTTTTCGAGGCTAAGGACACTCTAGGGCGTGGACATTGGACTCTACTACTCGATGATAAGACATAGGATATCATACAATCGCTCGCTCGAGTTAGAGATATTAACGTGAGCATTGTGTCACATTTAATTATAGATAGACTGCTAGATAGATATGGACTCTTTCTCCAGATATGATGTACTTCTCTCGCGCACATAGTATCGTGCACCATCTAGTGTGCTGATACGGGCTCCAATGGCACATGATCGTAAAGAATTGGATTACACGAGAGCTATGGGATCCGAATGTATCAGTTCCCCTGACACTTGTCATGCACCAGAGACTATAAAGAGTTCCTGTTTAACTGTGCCATCGAGTACGCTCACACAGACATGCAAGAAAGCATCATGTGTGTGGGATAATGCGTCATTGTATAACATGTTTATCCTAAATTGGAATTCTAATCCTAACATGGGTACACCGTTAGGCAATTATAGGCTACATCATAAAGTTACTTACTCTATCTTACAATCTCCTGACTTCGCCAGTAAAGGACGCAGATGCAAGCTTGTGAGAAGTAGACAGCATAATAGTATGTCCATCTGACAGCCACGGATCACTCAGAAGCTGGTAGCATAGAGGCCAGGAAAAACAACCATCATTCAGGACAATCAAAACTTGAATCTGCAAAAAACATAAAACACCTATCTCACTCCAGCTCTCTCATGACACTCTTAATTATATCAAATACCTACCATATAGAGAGAGAATGGTCTCAGAGATCTACCATTCTCTTCCTTTTAGACCTCTTGTTATCGTCAAACAGCATTATCATGATAATAGGCAATCCTTAAGTTGTAGACCTAACTTATTAATATTGTTATATATTATATATATATGTTTTCTCTCCAAATGTCATATTGGATTATGCCTCTCTTTATAGGTGAGTGATATTTCTCTTTTTAGTTTTTTATTCTCACTATTACGATCTTAATAGACTCTGTGACTCAAGGACTACCCTTTACCTAGTCACATTGTCCGCTCAATCCCCAATGTGGCGTGACTCGGCGTATATCCGCACCTGGGTCACGGCCCAGTTCAACAGCGGTCTTTGCGGATATAACATAGTTCAACAAGCTAGAACATCAGTCTATATGCTAAATGAAAGAGAGCATAGAATATAATATATTATACTCTAGATTGCCAACAATATCAGACCCAATTCACTCGTAAAAACCTCTGCTCGAATGAATAAAAGCAAGGAGAAAAAGGATATCATAGATATGCTCCAAGAGTACACTATAACCGTGGGAAAAAGCCGCTGCCTTATGCTCTTAGTTTTTTCATAATCTCTAATAAATGAAGCTGAGGGTCGTTAGTTACGTCGAGTTACGCACACCTCGTTACTGCGCATGTGCGAACACAGAGGATGAGATGACGAGTCCATTATCACGTGTACCAATGAGACCAATGTTTGTCCCTGCTAGTTTTAGTTTTAGTGTATGAGATAATTGCGCTAACCTAACTCCATTTTGGTTTTGTCTTTTGAATCTCCTAATTGACTCCAGCGATACTGAACCCTGGCCATCTAAGTCTGTAATCCCTGCTCTACAGCAGTTACCTGGAATTACATCACAGACTTATTTTCTCTTTACCTCCTACAGCTAACCATCACTGTGACACTCTCAAGAAACCTCTATATGAGCTGAATCTTATACTTTCGACCTCATACTAACGCGTTGTATCTTACCTTTATAGGTACGAAGGTATGTTGGAGCAAAGAATAGTCTTGAGTGAGTGGTGACTTGAAAGATATTATGTCGACTTATACCACATAGTATGGCTAGAACAAGACGCGAGAGGGAACAAATGATCAGAAATTAGATGTTGCACAGTATAGTGGGTCTTACTGTTCTTATGAGAGTATTTCGAATAGGACCACTCTTCTCTCGCTCAATCTATCTGTATAGTCCGAATGCTTGTACAGTAAGGCAATGCTTTTTTGACCACTGACAATTTTTATCTTACACCTTTGTGCCTTTCTTCGCAATCTTGACCATACTGACCTCTAAAGCTCTATAACCTCCTTCTATGATATCTATGTCTGTACATAGATAAGTAGTTTAGCTCCGTGTGATCCCATACTCCTAGATAGTGTCCAAATAGCTCGCAAGCACTGCGTTAAAGAACCAAAAGATCAGGCTCCTTATCCTGCGCCATCCATATAGCATACTTAATCGTTACGTGTTCTCTCATAGCTCTTAAGTTAAGCAGTGAGATCCCTTCAAAGCTGTATCATACATACACAAAGCCTTTACAGGATTTTTCTACTTCCCCAATTAACAAAACAAGTGGGGGTATTATTATTAATACCATCCATCAACGTATACAGAGCCATGAACTTGATGTGGAATATGAAACTCCTTCTCTAGCTGAGACGAACTCCAATATCTCAAACTTTGTAAGGAGATTCCATCTCCGGATTTCGGATCACAAGGAGCTTCAGACCAGAGGGAGACGGGATAAAAGCCGATGCGCCAGTCATCTCGATGGGAAATGGCGCCCAGTTGAATGTTTACAGATTGGTTACTCTCTTTCAGGATGTGACCAGATAACATGAAACTTCCTGTTTTTATTAGCCAAAAGGTTTGCTTGACTCATAGCAACCATTGCTTGAGGACCTGAAATAACAAAAAGACCAATTCATAAATCTTGAGTCCAAAGCTCCCAACTTTTGACATGTAAGATTCATTACCAGAACCAGAGTTGAAAATCCAAGCTTTGTCAATGCTGGGAATGCTCATGAAGTCTTTAAGTAACTTTGACTGGGTGGCATACTCTTCCTCCTCAGTAGTTGAATCAACTCCCATAAGAACACATTGGCGACAAGCTTTGTAACTGCAACAAGTCAACCTCAAAATCACTAATGCTTTTACACAAAAAAAAACATCATTTGCTTCAAATACGTTTGGACAGAACCTAACGAAACCGATCAAAAGAATAAACCTCTCGGATTGAAAAAAAATCAAGTAGAAACACAAACGCAAAAAAGAAACAGAGGGATTGAGGGAGCAATGGAGAAGAAAGAAGAGGAAGAGCTTACGAAGGTTGAGTGAGTGCGTGTATGAGTGAAACTTCGGCGGAAAAGAAGGCGACGACGGCAAGAGCAGAAGTCAAATCTCAATGGCGAAGCAAGTTACAAGATGAGACGTGAGAGTAAAGAATCAAAAAAAAAGGAACTTTTGGTCGTCATGTCGATTCTAATTTTCTCAGTTTCTTTATCTTTTACAGAGTCTTAGTACAAATTGATTATAATAATAGAAATTCAGATAATAAAACTTCTAAAGAGCATGTCCAATGGGGAATCCTTAAGCCGAATCCTTAGGGAAAAAATAATTAAATAATATGTGGACCCCGCTAAAAGTTAAGGATTCGATCCTTAAAATCCCTAAATAAGGATTGATCCTTACACTGTTCATGACACGTGGCGACCCGCGATTGGTTGAAATTTTTTTTTTTTTTAATAATTCGAAAATGAAAAAAAAAAGTGAATAGTTAAGGACTCCAAAGGAGTAACACCATTGTGGGATGGTCTAACCAATCAGACTAATACATTTAGCACTAAGAGCAAGATCAACCCCAAAACCCATTAAGGGTATCTTAACTAATTTTTAATAATAATTGTGTGTTAAGAGATTTAGTTAAGAGACTGGTACAATGCTACTCTCTTAATTAAGAGTTCTTAAAAATAAAAAATTAATAAACATAAAAAAAATTATTTCATAAATACAACATAGTAAAGATAACATTTTAAACATTATTTTTTAAACAAAAACATGAAAGAAAGATTAGTAAAATAAACGAGAAATATTTGAAAGAAGCATTCCAACTCAGTTGTTGTCTTGATCACGTCCAAATTTAAGCCATATATGTTCAACCAAATCATTTTTGAGTAGTTGATGCATTTGTCTATCACGAATTCTAGTTCGAGCACCCATCATATTGGCGATATTTGTAGGAATATCTGTAGAATACGAGAGATCGACATGTGAACTTCCGTTTTCTTCTGCTTCTTGGAACTCTGAAACGTCAAATTGAGTGTATCCATCTCGTTCGTCTTCTACTATCATATTATGGAGTATGATACAAGCTCTCATAATCTTTCCAATCTTCACTTTATCCCAGAAAAGTGCTGGATTTTTAACAATGGCAAAGCGAGCTTGCAGGACTCCAAAAGCACGCTCGACATCTTTTCGGACAGCTTCTTGACGTTGAGCAAATAAAACTGCTTTCGGGCCTTGTGGTAATGTAATTGATTGGATAAAAGTTGTCCATTTTGGATAAATACCGTCGGTGAGATAATATGCCAAATGATACTCTCTTCCGTTGACAGTGTAAGTAACTTGCGGAGTTTGACCATTTATTATGTCATCAAAAACAGGGGAGCGATCAAGAACATTGATATCATTTAAGGTACCTGGAGGTCCAAAAAATGCATGCCATATCCAGAGATCATATGAAGCGACTGCCTCCAAAACGATTGTTGGTTTACCCGAACCCCGAGAATATTGTCCTTTCCAAGCAGTTGGACAATTCTTCCACTCCTAATGCATACAATCGATACTTCCTATCATCCCGGGAAATCCTCGATACTCACCAATATCAAGTAGACGTTGAAGATCAGCAGGTGTAGGTCTTCTTAGGTACTCTTCGCCGAATAAAGAAATTATTCCATCCACAAAATTTTCCAAACATGACCGAGTAGTAGTTGCACCGAGTCGGAGGTATTCGTCAACCGCATCAGCCGCATTACCATATGCCAAGACACGAATGGCGGCGGTACACTTTTGAAGTGGAGAGAGACTACGCCTGCCGAGACCATCTCTCTTTTGTTTGAAGAATTGAACTTCATTGGAGAGTCTATTAACAATATGCATGAACAACGGCTTGTTCATTCGAAAGCGTCGTCGGAATAGATTGTGAGGATATGTAGGGGTTTCGCTGAAATAATCATTCCATAATCATACATCGCCTTCTTCACGATTTCTTTCGATATAAATTCTTTTTTTTTCCTCTGTTCTTCTTGATCACCAATATCGATGGAAAAATTCTCGAACGTTTGCTCAAAATGTTGATCAAAATATTGATCAAAATATTGATCAAATGTATCATCCATTGATCCATCAAATGTGTTTTGAGAAGAAGATGCCATTTTTGTGATCCAAACAAGAGAAATTGTTTTAGAAATTTGTTTGGGAATGGGAGAATGAGTTTCAATGTTCTTGTCTGTTTGGTGAGAATGAGAGAATGAGTTTGAGTGTTCTTGTTTGTTTGGTGAGAATGAGAGAATGAGTTGGAGTGTTCTTGTTTGTTTGGTGAGAATGAGAGAATGAGTTTGAGTATACGATGAGAAGGCAAGAGTGAATATGTTACAATAACTAGAACATAATTTATATATAGACTGAAACACATAAGAGACACAAGGTCTCGTGACACTACATGACACAAGAGTTAGACACAACAAGACACACGACTCATGACACAAGGGAACAAATTGTAAATGACACAAGACTCAAACACAACAAGACACAAGACTCGTGACACAAGAAAACTAGAAGTACATGACACAAGACCGCAACTTGTATACTCGTGACACAAGACACAAGACTCGTTGATACGCCCCAGGACATGGAACCAGCCCAACACGGTGATCAGGACACACAGAACAGCCCAACCGAGGTTCACCCGTCCAACCGTACCAGATCAACGGACAGTGTCGTCTACAGGATCAACCCGCGGACACCCGGAGATGACCTAAGGCTGGAACCACGACCAGATGAGCGAATTGACTGTCCTACAGCAAGTCTTTCCCGACCCATTCGACATTCTAGGAACAATAGTCAAGTCAGAATTCAAGATCAACGAGTGGAACCAGAGAACGGACACAACACTTCGCTTCTGACCCGTTTGGTACGTACCGCGTGGCCCGAAGGACATGATCATGACTTCTCCGACCAGATTGAAGATTCCATGATGATCGATCCTTCTAATCTCTCTAAAACAAGGATACTTAAGCTCTCTCAAGATTTGGTTCATCTAAATTGTTCATCCGTTCACAAAAGTTCATCCAACACCCACACGGACATACCACAGTGCGTCCTGCTCCTTACCGCAGTACACCCAATGGGTACGGATGAACCTGGACAGTAGGCGAAGGGACATTTGTGACCAGAGTAGATTCGATGAACCAGGACGAGACACCAAGAGTCATTCAACCAAGATCATAAACCGAAGAGACATTTTGACTAAATTACATGTTTTTCCACAATTCTTTTAGCCTTTTCACATGCCTTTCATTACTATAAATATGTAACCTCATTTCAGTAATAAAGCATTCGATTATCACTTTTGTTTTGAGTAACACTCTTTGTTCTTTGAAGAACTTTTCTTGTTTTCTTGGTGAGTCATATCCGAGATAAACAAACCTCAACCTCGTTGGACTTGTGAGTCATATCAAGCAACGACAAGAGGAAGCTTCCTTTGGTGGACTTGTGCGTCATATCAAGCACCAACTGAAGTCGGGAATATCGAAGGCCATCCGCAACCTTCGTGCGACCCTTCAATCCATCAGTTCTCCTTCCGGAGTTCATATCAACCCAATCCGGTCGAGTGATCCTAACTTAGGGCGTATCACTCGTGACACAAGAAAACTACAAGTACATGCCACAAGACTCCAACTCATTGCTCCGTGATACTTCCACTCCAAATGCTCCACTTGATCTGAAATAGAAGACAAAAACAGAGAAGTTAATCATCAAAAACAAAGTTAAACCAAACTAATCATTTATAGAAGATCAAAACAGAGAGTTAATTCATTGATCAAAACAGAGTTAAACCAAACTAATTACTTACACTAATTGAACATTAACTCACTGATGAGCTTCTTTTTGAGGGCTTCTTCATAGTCGGCTAGAGGTTCTTTCTTCGCAATAAGAGAGTCAAGGAGACTCATCTTGGATAATCTTTCCTTGAGTGCAAAATCCTTCTGTTTAATGTCCCACATAGTTTGAAACTCATTCACCGAGTTCTCCTTAACCACACTCTTCTTCCCACTGGCCTTTGCTGCCTTTACACCCGCGGGACGTTTGGAGTCAGTTGACTGAAAGCTAGTTGAATTTTCACCATCCTCACACTTCCTCTTCTTACTGCTCCCATCGTTTTTGGCAGCAGAAACTTCACACCACTTCTGGTCGTTCTTTAACTCCTTCCAAGCGTGCTCTAAAGTGAATTTCTTCTTATAGTTATTGTAGAATATTTCATGTGCCCTTTTGAGGACATCATTCTCATTGCATCCGCTACTCTTCTCCCTAGTTGCTGCCTCGTACGATCCACAGAACTTGCAGACCAAGTCGTTCATATTATGCCACCTTTGCTTACAGTGTGCAGCCTCTCTCTGTTCGCAGCCAGCAAGTTTGGGACTTGCAGCAAAGTATGCTGCAATTCTCTTCCAAAATGCACCTGATCTTTGCTCGTTGCCAACCACAGGATCTTTAGAAGTGTTTAGCCAGGAGCTTATCAGCACAACATCATCCGTGGGAGACCACTTCCTTCGTTCCCGACGCTCACCACCATCATCCTTGCCAACAGACGGAAGTTGAGATGAAGATAGTTGGTAACTATCTTCATAGTTACCAAAGGATATACTCTGTTGGCTAGTAAGTAGCTCAACAAAGTTTAATGTTTGCCTAGATGGATTGGAATCCATCTCCAAACACGATAGAAGAAAGAGGAAGAGCAAAGATAGGAGAAGGAAAGAGTGAGGAAGTGTGACGACCAGAACACAGTTAGCAATGAATCAAGAAAGAGGAAGAGAAAGGTTTTTTTATAGATTCAACATGAGTATCAATGCCCAACCAAACCGAGTTGACATCTATCTATTTAACACATTCATCACTTCACCATTCATTACTACCTAACCGCAACCTAACCATAAGCTACACCATTGATCACGCCCAACCAAAACAGAAATGACATCTACCTATTTAACACATTCATCACTTCACCATTCATTACTACCTAACCACAACCTAACCATAAGCTACACATTAATTACCCTCGATTCTATTAACATTCAGAAGCTACATCTATTCATAAAAGAGAAACGCAAAGAGTAACAATAACACGAACCTTAATTGCATTGTAGTCCTCTGTCCATGTTGGTGGTGTAGAAGACCTTGATCATCCACGCTTGATCATCCACCATCTGTCCAAACAAAGCGAGACACGAAAGTTAATCAACAGACAAAAATAATGAAGAAATAAACCATAATCTAAAATACATGTATATATGATTATATGAGAACACAATCAACAATCATGAGAACGAATCAAAGACAAACCAATCAACAATCATGAGAACGAATCAAACACCACAAACAAATCAACATATTATAACTTGTAGAACAAGAATCGCCCAGATTAACCAATCCAAGAGACATGCAAGATAGATCAGAAGAAGAACAACCATAATCTACAGACATGCAAAAGAAGAGAGACAGAATCACTTAGCCTTTCGATTCGAGTAGATCCACGGAGAGAAAGGTCCGTCGACGTCGAGGAGAGCCACGGAACTTGATCGCCGACGAGAGTCACCGAGAGCCAGAGCGAATCCGGAGAGCCACCGAGAGACATGAGAAGCCGTTGACGAGAGAGAGAAACCACAGTTAGAGTCCGGAGTGACACCGATGGTGAGAGTCGCCGACAACCGCCACCGAGAGAGAGCCACCGAGATAGAGCCACCGAGAGACAGCGAAACCGGAGAGCCACCGAGAGACAGGAGAAGCCGCCGACGAGAGAGACAGGAGAAGCCGCCGACGAGAGAGAGAAACCAGAGGAGTACAGTGACGCCGACGGTGAGAGTCGCCGACAATCGCCTTCGAGAGAAAGAAAGAAGAGAGAAACCAGAGAATAGAGAAGAGAGAAGGAGAGAAAGAGAGAAGAGAGACGACACCGTTCATTTGCCCACTCACCCTTCGACACCTGTCCACAGGAGACGGTTGCTTGCTTCTCTTGTTTAGGATATGTGTCTTAAGTAAAGCATGCTTATGTATTTAATTTTAATCTAAATTAACCCTAAGATACCTACTTAAACTACCCGGTTGTTCATTCTCTAAGGGTTCTTGTTGATTTGTCAGAATATATTATTGGGTGAATTCGCTGGATGTGAGGAAGAGGAATTCGCTGGATCTTTACTTTTTTCCATCTGGTAATATTCAAATCAATCATTCAAAACATAAGATACAAAGTTTGATACATAACCAAAAGCCTAACGAACAGGCAACTAGAACCCACACGGGGTAACTTAAAACAAGTACATTACAATAATAGGAAATACTAAGACCCACTATAACCATAGCACACTAAGCTTGCACATTTCTGACATCTCTAAACGCTTTTGAACGAGATCTATCGTTGTTGCCCATGGCTCACCAAACAATAGCATCAACCTCTACCAACATCGAGAGCACACCTCTCCAACCGAAAGAAACCAAACTTTATAAACCGGGAAGATAGAACCACTTTAGGAACACACTCTCTTCCGGATACGGCAGCGACACAACTTCATTGCGTCCAAGCTAAACCTCGATAAAAACCCTACAAATAACACTCCAATCTCAAAGGATCTGGAGAAATACGAGACCAAACCCGTCAAAGCCCACCAAAAACCAGTAGCTAGGGACAAGGAAGCGTTCATCTCAGCACCAAGAACCAAAAAAAATACAAGCTTAGGACCAATAATCAAAGTGATCCACTAATTATTTGATAGATAAGTCAGAGACCCACGACCACCACCACTCCACCACAAACTGAGAGTAGGTAGACCACCGGAACTGCATACTGGATCTGCAACCGGAGCCTCAAAATCCCCACTTCAAACCGCCAACTCGCAAGCAACCATATCGTTGCTTGTCAGTCCCTAAAAGCCGACTCCTCCAAGAACAAACCAAACACCCACCGCGCCACGATTACAAACACCAGCAAGCTCACGTCCGGTTCGATCCTCCTCACGAGCAGAGCCGAATCCGAAGGAACCTCAGGCGCCAGAACCTAAAGCAAGGCGGCAGGGAAGGATAGATCTCGCACAAGCAAAGAGAGAAAGAGATAAGAGAGGAGAAGGGGGCACCGACGCCGGTAACGCGCTCGCACGCGTCGGTCAACTTCGGTCCCAAAACTCAGATTTACTTTTGGTGTCGAGAGAAAATGAAAAATGGGTGGGCCATTGGGCGTGAAGAAAGTTCAACATCGATTCCTGAATTCGCTGGATTTTTACTACTTTTCAATTTTTACAGAGATATTTTCAAAAATATCATTTTAAAAAAATAATTTAAAAAAAAAATAATAATTAGAATTCTAAATTTTACATTCCTAAATCTTACCTCACTTTACATTCATATTTCTATTCTAAACCTTAAGTGTTAGATTAATTAACTCAATAGTTATAAGCGTGTTTTTTTCTCTTAAAAGATAAGAATAAAATTGATTAAAGTAAAAGTGAAAGTGATATTTTTGACAATTTATCATAAGACAGTTATATTATCACGTCTATATTTCAAAACATGTGCGTCTTCAACATGTACTAACCTACCTAATTTACATATATTGTCACGTCTATCTATAACATTGCACTTTTTCTTTTAAATTTTGGTATACAATATGTCACATTCAATCAAAGATAAAATATTAGGTTTTTAGTAATTAAATCACTACAAGAAAACATGGTATATTCCGACGGAGACACATATCCTCGGAATTTTTCGACGAAATACCGACGAAATTCCGAGGAAACAAAAAAATCATGTTTCCTCGGAATTTCGTCGGAAAATTCCGACGAAATTCCGAGGAACAATTATTTCGTCGGTATAAACTGAGAAAATTCCGAGGAACCAAATTTCGTCGGTATAAACCGAGGAAATAAGAGTTAGTCCTCAGAATTTCTTCGGAACATACCTTAGTACATTTCAGATTTGGGGTTTAGGTTTAGGGACAACACTTTCGTCGGAATTTCCTCGGAAATTACCGAGGAAATTCTGACGAAATGGTTTGGGGCAACCATTTCGTCGGAATGTCCTCGGTATTTTTCGAGGAAATTCCGAGGAACTGGTCCGGGTCCTCGGAATTTCCTCGGAAAATACCGAGGAAATTCCGATGAAAAGTGATATTTTGAATCGAAAACATCGTTTTACGGTTAGAAATGAAAACATACAACCAAAAAAAACTTTCCTAAGTGTCTTAAATTGATTTTCAGCCCAAATATTAGTTTATTTTCAATTAATAAACATTTTTCCGATTGTATGAACGAAATTCATACACTTCAAAAGAAACACTTATACAGTTTAATAAACGGGAAGGGCAATACTTGTAATCGATTTCGATTTTTTGTAATTTAATGGTTTATCCACATCTTTAGATAGAATTCTCAACGTTATGCATTGGACAACTTTGAAATTGTGTAAGAAATGAACTAGGGTTCACAAATTTGATGATTCCAAACCCCAAAACATGTTTTCCTCGGAATTTCCTCGGAATATTCCGAGGAAATTCCGACGAAAAGGAAGTATGATTATCTAATAAGGGGACTTGCGGAGCATATTCCTTTTCCTCGGAATTTCCTCGGAATTGCGAGGAAAAGGAATATGCTCTGCACAGATTATGATATTTTTTTCCGATTTATGGCTTTTCCGAGGATATTCCGACGAATGTTTTACTATTCGTCGGAATTTCCTCGGAAATTTCATTACCCGGGAAATAGAACCGCCAAAAAATTTCGCGAAAATCAAGTTTACAAATTCCGAGGAAATTCCGACGACCCCTTTTCCTCAGAAATTTTCGTTTCTATTTACCCGAAACCTTTCTTCTTCCACATTTCTTTTATCTCTCTCTCGATTTCCGGCGAAGCTCTTCTCATTTCCTCCATTATTTCCGGTCTATCTTCTCCATTTCTCCCCAAAACCTATCCCTAAACATGTAAGATCATTATTCCACTCTTTTTTATTCTTTTTGTTAAGTTTTTGAATGAATTTGATGATTTTAGGTTTGGTAGATTGTTGTTTTTGGATTTAGGATTGTTAAGATTTAGAATTGTTAGGATATAGTATTGTTAGGATTTAGGATTGTTAGGATTGTTAGGATTTACGATTATATTGTTAGGATTGTTTGGATTTAGGATTGTTAAGTTTATAAATCTATTTTTAGATTTATAAAAATGTTTAAAACATTTTTAATATTTATAAAAGTTATTAATATTTATAAAATGTTTTTAATATTTATAAAACGTTTTTAATATTTATAAAACGTTTTTTATATTTATTAATTGTTTTTAATATATATAAAACGTTTTTATATTTATAAAACGTTTTTAATATTTATAAAAGGTTTTTATATTTATAAAACGTTTTTAATATTTATAAAAGGTTTTTTATATTTATAAAACGTTTTTAATATTTATAAAAGGTTTTTTCTATTTATAAAATGTTTTTAATATATATAAAACATTTTTTATATTTATAAAACGTTTTTAATATTTATAAAAGGTTTTTTATATTTATAAAAGGTTTTTTATATTTATAAAACGTTTTTAATATTTATAAAAGGTTTTTTATATTTATAAAAGGTTTTTATATTTATAAAACGTTTTTAATATTTATAAAATGTTTTTAATATTTATAAAAAGTTTTTAATATTTATAAAAGGTTTTTTATATTTATTGTTAACAATTAAATTAAAAAAATACAAAATATATTAAAAATTAATTATTTAAAAAAAATTAGTTTGCGAATATTCCGAGGAAAAAGGTCCCTCGGAAATTTTTGAGGGAAAAACTTCCTCGGAAATTTCCGAGGAAATGGTTTCCTCGGAAATTTCCGAGGAACTTTTTTCCTCCGAATTTTCCGAGGAAACCATTTCCTCAAAAATTTCCGAGGAAGTTTGTTCCTCGGAATTTTTTCGGAACGTCTGACGAAATTCCGACGAAATATGTCTTTCCGACGAGATATTTCCGACGACTTTTTTCGTCGAAATACCGTCGGAATATGCCTATTCCGACGAAACTCCGACGAAATTTATCGTCGGAATTACGCTGTTTTCTTGTAGTGAATCTCTCGACTAAAAATAAATCATAAAATAAACATTTAACTAAAAAGCTTATGAAATAAACCCTCAACTTTAATTCGTTAACTTCTATTATCCTCTATCAAAAATACCGTGACGAATGGTGATGTATGTTAACAGTTTATAAGTTGAGGTTTATAATGTTAAAAACTTAGTTGAGAGATTTCTTCCACCTCAAAAATAGTTAAATGTTTTTATCACTAAGAATCATTAAAGGTTTTAAATTCTTTATTATCATTTATGCGTTATTTAAAATTGATTTATTAGCCTTTAAAACTAATTCATAAATGAAGAATTTTCATGTTTACCACATTACTGGTACAATTGTTCATTTTTATCCTTATTAAAGTGATATTTCATAAATATCTTCTTTATTAAGAGATAAAAAAATTAAAATTAATTAGAATCCTAAATTTCATATTCTAAAACTATATCCCAATCCCTCGACTCTAAACCCTAAATCTTAGATTAATGAAACTTAGGGTTATAAATGTATTTTTACTTTTTAAAAAAATGAGGACAAAAGTGATTAAGATAAACAAGAAAGTGGTAGTAGAAATGTGATACTTTAGAAAATTCCCATTCATAAATTTTGATTCATCATTTATCAATTCTATAACTGATTTATAAAGTTTCATAGATATTTTTATACTTTTACAAATGATGAATAAGACTTTATAAACTAATTATCATCTACACTAGTGGAAAGATTGACTTTTGTATTAATTATCGTCAATAGTCTTTAAAACCTAATATAACTTTTTTTTTTTTAATTATTTGTATTTGACAATGGTGATATAAGACAAAAATTTCTTATATCACCATTGTCAAATATCAATATATATATATAAGTTATATTAAGTTTTAGGCAGTGTTAATAATTATTAGTTTTGGATTTATAAATTAGTTTTATAACAAATTCATGTATACAGAGTTATAAATTAGTTTTAAAGAAATTTAAAAACAATATGTAAGTGATAATAAATATTTTTAAACATTTAATAATTTTAGTGATAAACATCCTCAACTATTTTTGAATTGTAAGAGAACCCCTCAACTAAGTTTTTAACATTATAAACCTTCAACTTATAAACCATCAACATATGTCACTCTCCGTCACGGTATTTTAGACTGAGGGCAATAGATGTTAACGGAATTAAAGTTGAGAATTTATTTTATGATTCATATTCAGTTTAAGGGTTTAATTACTAAAGATCCAAAGCATGTTATGTTGGCATAATTGTCATTTACTATTTTATTTTTTATGTAGATATGTTCTACTTTTGTAAACAGCTTGAAAGATAAAATTTTGTGAAAATGTAGAACATAGTATAGTACGGTTACCTGAAAACAAACATGTAGCATGACATGCATATTGTTCATCAATAATTTAAATAATGGTGGGGTTTAATTGAGAGTGATATTTGTGCAACTTTAGCATACATAACAACCGAAATAAGATCCTAGTTTAAGTTTGTCCCAAAGTTGATTCTTCGACGCTACGCGTACAACATAGGAAAAAATATTATGTAGTTGAAATAAAATGACATGTAAAAATATGTTATATAATGGATGTTGAAAGTTAATATAACATGGTCTCATTTCGGCAGTTGGTCTAGGTTGAAGCTGAAGAATTCTTCAACTACATATGTGAGTTGCAATGCCAAAAGAGGCTTTTTGTGATGGTGTCGCACCGCTTCAGTTTGATAGGTGACATTAATTTACATGATCACAACCATAACAACACAAGATATATCTGACAAGTTGTAAAATTAAAACATATAAGTGAAACAAACAAAATTAAGTACACTACATTTCAACTAATCCATTTAGATTTAACTAATACATCAATAAACATTAGAAAACAACAATTACGAACGTACATGTCTATACTATCACTTCCATGAAAGTAGTATAGAAACAATGACAAACCACACATAAATTATTAACATTTACGCTTTATAGCATATGCATATATTATATGCTCATAAACTATATCATTGGCACATTAACAAAATAACATATAATCTACCAAACTACATTATTGTTTAACGCTTTATAGTACAAGAATATATTTTTTTTAAATAGTTCAACCACACAATATAGAGAAGTTTATATGCAACATAAACAATAAGGCTTTTATCCTTTACAATAAGAAGTGGAACGAAAAATTAACTTGACACCACAATTGATACTTCATTCAAGTTGTGAAACTATATTATTAGAAATTATAAAATTATTGTGTAAGCAATCTACTTTAGCTTGGTAGCAGTCAGTTTTGAAAGCATATATGTATACAACGATAGGACTCAATGAACTAACATTGTTGTACTATAATTTGTTAACCACATAAATGAAAATACTATACTGTACATTTCACCCAACAACAAAAATCACACCTATGCAACGATACTTTTTTCTTATGTTTTATAGAAAAAAATTCAACTTTGACCTATCAACACATATAACTATTAAAGTATACTATTTTTTATATAGACAAAATCTTCACCACACACGACTTTCTCTATCCCGGACCCAGAAACATGTGTGCTTTCAATCCCCTTAGAGACAAGAGCCACATAGGAAAAATTATGTTTTTCTATCACCACAAATATCTTGCATTGAAGGGTTTGCGGTCATGAGGAAGTGATAGTTGTGGATTTTACATTTTTGAAGAACGAATATGGGGATGTACTTACTAGTTTTGCCAAAACTCAAGATCTTCATCGTCACCATTACCCCCTTGCGATTGGTGTACTCAATGGTGAGAACATTGCTAGTTGGACTTGGTATTACACGGTGGATGGGTTCAACTCCGCTTACGCATATTTTAAAGCGAGATATCTTTTAGCGTACATGTATATGGAGGAGCATACTGAGAAAGACACATGGGCAAGGGTTTTTTTTTTACATATACAATTTAGAGACTAGTAACAGTGTGAAATCAATGAACAATGTGTTTAAAGACTCAAGGAATATGTCTTAATACCAATGTTGGATACAATCATCAAAAAATTCTAAGTGGTTTAATGAACATCGGAAGGAAGCCATGTTTGGATCGATTACTACCAAACTGGTCCCTCTTGTCGAGATCCACTTGCACAAGATATGAGGTAAATCTGAGAAAACACCAATGCATGAGCTAAATAATTATAAGCTTGAGTATGAGATAACCGACTCTGATGATGGGAAGAGTTATTTAGTGGACTTGATACGAAGAGTTAAACCTGCAAGGTATATGATTATGAAAAGTATCCTTGTCTACATGGACTTGCTGCTTACTTACATTTTTTTATGCTGATACCACTGGGCCTAGTCGTTGACGTGATATAAAGTTAGAATATCATGAGTTGTACTCAAAATATTATTGGACAAAACTGTGGGTTTTGGCTTATTACAAGATAATTATTCAGTGTCGGACATATCTGATTGAAATATACCGAATTACATCAAATAGCTACATATCATACCACTAGATCGCCTTAATAGGAAGGGAATGAAAAAGGATAATAGGAATCCATCAATTGGAGAATGGTGTAAAAGAATACAAAACAAAAGGCGACCAAGGCGAAGTTTCGGTTTCAATTGGTTTTTATTTGGAAAAAATTGTTATCCCAATGAATGAAACTACATCATTTGTTTATTTTTTTTATGTTGGTTCCATCCTTTGTGTTGTAAGGCTATTTATTTTTTTAGTTTTTGTTTTGTTGATTTCATCTTTTGTGTTGTAAAACTATGGAATACTATGATGTACTAGTTAAACTTTTGGGTGTTTTTAAAGTAAATTAGTATTCAACTTTGATGTAACACATATTTCTAATGAAAGTAAATCGGTGAAAATAACATATTTATAAAAAAATCATAGTCAAAATAACTTATTTAAAAGAATTGTTTCACATTATCTCCAATACTTTTTATTATCTTTCTAAGAACACTATCTTACTAAAACTAACTTATAAAGGAATACTCTAAGAAATTTTGATTGAAACATATTATTGCATTATGCAAATATGCTTACATGTTAATGCACTAAACTGAAAAGTAAAACTATCTTAACAAATTAACGATAGGTAAAACTAAATAAATTTGAAAACATGAAAAGTAAAACTACGAGGAACATTGGTAAAACCCAAAACTTTTGTATAATTAAGAGTAATTTTGTGGGGGAAATAAAAATTACTTTGGCATCAAAACCAAAAAAAAACAAAAAAATCTACTTTTTGGGTCAAAAAGGTAGATTTCCTTTGCTCACTTGTCGAATTGTGTGTGTCTCTCTCTCTCTCGACTCACTCACTCTCATTCTATTAATTCACACATCTCCTTCTCCTTTCTCTTTGTCTATTCTCTCTCAGTTTCGCTCTTTCACTTTCCCGAACAGAGACTTTCCCTTAGTGTCATGGATCTGTGGGTGGAAAAACAAGAGAGGGGGGAGATGATAAGATGAAGAAACACTTGGATATGCTAGCGTTTGTTTTTGATGTCCAGTACCGTATTCCAACATGTTGCCCATGTGGAGAACAAATCATCGAGGATGCATCTCCAAATCCTAAGTATCCATTAGATTTCAGTACTTTCATGGGAGTAGGTACTTTACATGCGTCTTTCGAGGTAATTGTAGATTTTCTTTGCATTCGAGTGAAAATGAGTAAAAACTATGTGAAATTGCGTAAAACTGATTGAACTATGATTAACAACATAATACTGAGTGAAGTTGTGTAAAAATTAGTGAAACTGAGCGAAACTATGTTGAACTGTGTAATAATAAGTGAAACTGCGTAAAACTTAGTAAAACTAAGTAAAATATGTTGAACTGTGTAATACTGAGTGAAATTATATTGATCGTGTAGAATGATAGGCTGCATTTTTGTCAGCCATGGGCTTCAGTGTTTCAACAAGAAGTTCAAAGCTTTAAGGAGGGAGGTGGATGATATGGCTGAAGAGATTGCAACGCTTAAGAAGCTTCTTACCCATCTATGAGATTCTCAATTCTCAGTTTAAAATGAGTTTATGTTGTAACTTATGTTATGTTAAGTCTTTTATTTGTTTTAAGACAATGTTCATTTGTACATCTATTACCTAGTTTTCCATATATATATCAGCAATATCTAATATATTAGTCATAACCAAGTTTTAAATGCACATAACAATCACTAAAGACATAAATTTTGTCTACTTCAGAAAACAAAACCTAGATGCATAAACAAAACAAGTTCTTCACTTCTTTCTTCGTTTCTGTTTTTGTACTTCCTTGACAAACGCTTCTAACAAAGCCAATCTCCCACCAAGTTGGTTAACTTTCTTGTGAACTCTCTTTAGCAATTTCACCATTTTTAAACGTCTTCATAACATATCCCATTTGAATCTTGTTCTCCATCTTTGGCCTCTTCTACATCTTCTATCTCTTCTACTTGTTCTCCATGTTCTTCTCGTGCGACAACATCTTCTTCATACATGTCTTTTAAAAAAAACTGAGAATCCTACATCTAGACACTTATCCTAACTGTCCACATCTATATGAGGCTCATCAACATCGTCTTCATCTTCTATAATTTCATCAAGAAAAAATTTTCTTGTGGACTTTTTAGTGGGGATGATGTTGTCAATATCCTGTAAAAAATCAAAATTAATGTTAAAACTTAGCTAAACAATACATAACTACCTTAGTTCTACCTTAGTTTTACCTTACATATATTTTGACACCGAATAACTCAAAAACAAAGGAAAACTTGCAAGTTTGGTCCACCCAGTTCCTTATTTGTGACTGAAAGTGACACCCATCTCATTCCATTTGGTTTGAATATGGACTTGCACATCCTCGGACAATTGACATCAGCTCCTTCAATAGGTTCTCTGAACCGCTTTCCAAACTTTAAAATTGCCTCGAATGCAAGAATCTACAAACACACAATATTTTGTAATATCTTCAATGGTCAACAATAATGATAATGTCAATTCGTTTATTTTACTTACCTCCACTGGAACACATAAATTTGGAAAAGGCCATAATGCATTCTCTTTCACTAACCCTCCAAAGTGATCCATGATGTGATAAATCTCCTTCAACATGTAATCAAAGGAGTATATTCCCCTCAAAAAGATCATGCATAAGTCAAGATCATCCACGACTCTTAGGAAAAAAATCCAATACATTTTTTGCTCCTTTTCTAACCCTCTTTTTTGCGCAAACAACATTTCATAAGAAGAATATATTCGCCGTCTTCAGTCTGTCTTTATGGGGTCCCATTTTCATCAGCTTCGCTTTCACATCCTCCAACCTTATAATTTCTCCTTCCTTGAAATGCCGATTCAAAAAGTTTGTCCCACCACACTCCTTGTAGTTGTGACAGTATAGTCCTGATATCAACGTGCTCCCTCAGCCTATAACGGATGGCAACGCCATTGACAATGAACCACACTTCTCTCCACTTATTGCTATTGGCAGTCTGCAACAACAACATCCACATCCCCTAAACCTTGTGGTTATTCTCTCTTTTCATGTGGGATGCTCCTCAAACCAGCTCCTCTTCAAGTTAGAAAACTTCAGTTTCAGTTTGTCTAGTGTCTTAATTCTGTCTACTATCAAACACCTTGTTCATAACTTTTTTTTCTTGTACTCATATGGATAAAAGAACATTCTATATGGTTTGATTGCCTCGGTTGCCTCAAAACCCTGCAAGTAACGTTCAGTTCTAACCAAGTTATACCACTACTACATCAAAACTCCAAATAGTTTTTTTTCCAAGTTTTTTTCAGTATTCTCAAATGTTTTCCTAGTTTTATAGTATAATCATTGTGTCACCATGTTTTCTTAGTATAACACAAAGTGTTACTCACTATTACATAGTTCTACCCAATAAAAAGATACAAACAACTATTTGTTACCTCTTCATGCTCTATTTCAGCTGAATTACGTGCCTCTTTGTTCACAATCTCTTCTCTTTCTTCTCCCACATCACCATCACCAGAGTCATCACCATCAACATATGTTGATTCTTTTACATTGTTTGCTATTTTTTCTTCTCTTCTACTTCTTCCTCTGATTCTTTTTCTTCTTCTCCTTTTTCTTCTTCAACATCTTCATTCTCTTCATCAAAAAGAGCCGGATCATTAACATTGTCTTCTCCCAGCTCATCTACATTGTTTTTCATCAAAAGCTATCTCCTCCCCTTAGTTCTCTTCATTGGAGGCAGCCGACTTCTCTTCATTGTCGTCATCCGCTTCATCGTCCTGCGATTCTCCACTCCAACTCACAAGAGCAGTGGAAAGAGCCTGAGGAAGATTAGATTTGCTCAGTTCAGAGTTTTTTGTTATTTCAGCTGCCTCCACAACATCCACAAAAACATTTATCGCTCGTGTTTTATGTCGTCGTCTTCTTCACAGTTGTCGTCTTCTCCAGAACCGTCGATTCAGTCTTCTCCGTCGTCGTTTTCTCCAGACCATCGATGAGGCCGTTGATTCAACAAACTTCACTCTCAAAGACTTCGCTTTCTTCACAAATTGTGCTTTCTTCTCCTTTTCTTGTGTTGAATTTTCCTTTTACTTACCATGCCGTGTTTTCACTATCTTATTAATAGAAATCGATCGATTCTCAAAAAATGATTGTCGAAAGAGTACCAGAGGATTTAATTCCACTCTCCACTTTGATTTCAAAAATAAATTGGGGGTATGGGGTTTGTGAGAGAGGGAACCGTGAGTTTAAGTTGATAGGCGGTTTAGGAGGAAATGCGGTTGGAGTGCGTTTTTATGAGCGGTTTGGTTTAATTAAAGAATAAATGCGGGTCGGGTGAAATAGATGGATTGGACTCGGTTTTGTTAAATATTAGTTGTGATTTTTAACAATTATTCAAAGAGTTTTCGTCTTTTCATTATTATTACTGACATTAAAAGTATATCAGTTACAATTTTTGTTTTGGGAGATTGACTTTTCACGTTTGAGGGCACCATAGGAGATTAATAGGGCACAAAGGAGATGACTAT
>CAJHQP010008704.1:0-25654 GCA_905132765.1 Moricandia arvensis | reverse complement strand
CTTGCTGTTCCTCTTGAACCCACTTGGCTTCATGCTTCATACAAGTAGCCTGACTATCCTCTTGAGCCATCCTCTTTGGAATTTCAGCCTCCATGATATGGCTGTCCCAAAGTCCATGACTTCCCAAGGTAACTCTGGCCACTCTTGACCATAAAGATAGTTAGGACCCTCTAGGGTCACTGGAATAGGGTTCTCCTTCTTCATTTTCTTGGTCGAAATCACCTTTACTCAATTTAAGTAGACTTTTCCATTTTTGGCAATTTCTGGAGCTGGAAATGATGAACAGCTGAAGAACAAGATGAACTTTGCCAAAAATAGAAATGAAACTCAGAGAATTTGCGGAAGTAAGTAAAGAGAGTAGGGAGATTTAGGTCTCAAGAGCATACAGCTCTGATACCATGTGAGTTTTAGTAATTTAGTGAGTGTTTAAATGAGATTAAGAAAGAGTTTGTTGCTGGAAATGTGAAGAATAGTAAGAACAGGAGAGAGAATGAGGGATTTCGTGAGTGAGAGAGAGAGAAGGCGAGAATATAATTTCCTTGCTTGATTTAGTTTCTGGTACAAGCCTTTTAATAGGCAAAATAAAACATAAACAAATACACAAGCTGACAAGAGATATATTAAACAAATAGGACTGAGGGAAGGCAGAGGCACGCCCAGACTTGTTGGAAAGAGACAGGAAGGGACAGAGGTTTTGTCCAGACATGGTGGAAAGGGACAGGACCTAAATGGGTGTCTCCTTATCTTGGCATGTGATCTTCTTCTTCCCTAACGTCTCTCTGCTCCTCTGGTGACCAGATCACATGGTCTGATTTAAATAAGTCTCCTTCCCTCTCTAGCTAACCCTTTCCTTGTCTTGTAAGCCAAGTTAGGTCAGTGTAGACCTAAACTGTACGGAACAACTTCATTTGATCATTCTAGATCCTTCTCTTGCCATACTCTCTTCCTCTTTGTCTTTTATATCTTCATGTCAACACTTGCTTCTCTTGCTCTTTATTTCTTCATGTCAACAAGAACAGGCATCTTATGGAGGTGGCTAGGTCAATCATGTTCCAGTCAAACGTTCCCAAACGGTTTTGGAGTGATGCTGTGATGACCGCCTGCTATCTAATCAACAGGACACCCACCAGAGTTCTGGATGACAAAGCTCCATTTGAAGTTCTAAATAACGAGAAGCCAGTCTTAAGTCATCTAAGGGTGTTCGGGTGTCTTTGCTTTGTTCTGGTTCCCGGGGAGATGAGGAACAAGCTGGAACCAAAGAGTACAAGAGCCATGTTCTTGGGGTATTCAACAACACAGAAGGGGTACAAATATTTTGATCCAAAGACGAGGAGAGTTCTGGTGTCCAGAGATGTAAAGTTTGTGGAGTCAAAAGGGTACTATGAAGATAAGAGTTGGGATGATTTGAAGGATCTATCCCAAGCTTCTGATAAAGCTGCTAGTAACCGGATCATTCTTGAAGGTCTTGGGATCAATACAACCCAGGATCAAAGAAGACAAGAAGAACCTAATGAAGCTGAAGATCAAACCCACCATGATCATGAAGGGGGAAATGAACCTGAGGATGGAAATCAAGATGAGGAGCACTCAGGAGATCATGATCAAGGTGAGGTAGCAAATGAAGAAGGAAGTGAAGATAACAATGGACCTGAACCTGAGCAAGAAGGTCATGAGGAACCAGTGGAAGAAGCACCTCCACTAAGAAGGAGTATGAGGGTGAGAAGAGACCCATCAAACTGGGTAAACACTCGAGTGTACTATAATGCCCAAGCAGTAGCTCATCCAAGTCAGGTGGTATGTTCCTTTGCCAAGCTTCCAAAAGAACATTGGGCATTCATATCAAGCCTGGATGAAAGCCAAGTTCCTCGGTCATATGAGGAAGCTATGAAGGATGAAAGATGGCGAGCCTCTGTTGCTGATGAAGCTAATGCCATGATCAAGAATGAGACATGGTATGAAAGTGAGCTACCTAAGGGGAAGAAGGCAGTAACCAGTATGTGGATATTCACCATCAAGTTCCTGCCAAATGGGAAGATAGAAAGGAGGAAGACTAGATTGGTGGCTAGAGGTTTCACTCAAACATATGGAGAAGACTAGCTTGACACCTTTGCACCAGTTGCTAAACTCCATACCATTCGGATTGTTCTATCAGTGGCAACCAATCTGAAATGGGATCTTTGGCAAATGGATGTCAAGAATGCCTTTCTTCAAGGAGAACTTGAAGATGAAGTCTACATGAAGCCTCCACCAGGTCTTGAGAGTCTTGTGAAACCAGGAAATGTGCTGAGGTTGAAGAAGGCAATCTATGGTCTAAAACAGTCGCCTAGAGCTTGGTACAACAAACTAAGCACTACTCTGAATGGGCGAGGCTTCAGGAAGTCTGAGTTAGACCACACTCTCTTCACCCTCACCACAAGCTCAGGTATTATTGTCCTTGTAGTTTATGTTGATGATATCATCATAACTGGAAGTGACAAAGAAGGTATACAAGATACAAAACATTATTTGAAAACTGTGTTTGAGATTAAAGACCTAGGGGAGATGAAATACTTCCTTGGTATTGAGATATGTAGAGGCAAGGAAGGTTTATTCATGTCCCAAAGGAAATATACACTTGATCTTTTGAAGGATGCAGGTAAACTAGGTGGGAAGACAGCCAAAATGCCACTGGAAGATGGATATAAAGTTCCACGTGAGGGGGAGATTGAGAACAGCCAATACCTTGAAGATCCTAAACTCTGTAGGAGGATGGTTGGTAAGCTAATCTACTTAACTATTACTCGTCCTGATATCTGCTTTGCTGTGAAGCAGGTGAGACAACACATGCAAGAACCAAGGGAACATCACTGGAGGATGGTGGACCGGATCCTCAGCTACCTAAATGGATCTTCTGGCCAAGGAATATGGATGGGATGCAATGAGAGCACTGAAGTGGTGGGTTACTGTGATGCAGATTGGGCAGGAGACCGAGCTGACAGAACGTCCACTACAGGCTATTGCACCTTCATTGGAGGAAACCTGGTTACTTGGAAGAGCAAGAAGCAGAAAGTGGTCTCGTGTTCAAGTGCTGAAGCTGAGTATAGAGCCATATTGAAGCTGACAAATGAATTGGTGTGGATCAAAGGGATATTGAAGCATCTAGGAGTTGAGCAAGCCACACCAATGACTATGCATTGTGACAATCAGGCAGCTATCCACATTGCAACAAACTCAGTGTTTCATGAGAGGACCAAGCACATTGAGGTAGACTGTCACAAGGTGAGACAAATGATTGGTCTAGGAGAGATCTTACCGTGTTATACAAGAAGTGAGGATCAGTTGGCGGATGTCTTCACTAAGGCAGATGACAAAAGGTCATTGAGTCTATTCATACCAGATTAGGACTCATTGACCTTGCACCAGATAACTAATGCCCTCGCTATGAGGTCTCCACTCTTTTTCCCTCATCAAAGTGTTTTATCCCACAAGGGTTTTCTCTTTGGTGAGGTTTTTAATGAGGGGGATCTCATAGCCTTCCAAGCTTGACTTGTTCCACATGGTCAAGCTTGAGGGGGAGTGTTGATCTGAGTTAATAAAGAGAGGAGGTCTAAGAGGTTCAGAATGATGTTTGGGATCAAAGGAAGGTTTGTGCAAAATTAGGGCGAGTGTACGGACGGTACGGACTGTACGGATTGTACGGACGACCGTACGGACCACTCGACCTAAAACACTTTATTCTCGACCAAAAACCATTTTGGGTTTGTGCAAATTCCGGGTCAAGTTGTATGGATGAACCTGGTCCGTACAACCTAAGGTCCGTACAACAATGGTGGATACTTGGGTTACAAGGCAGGAAGAAGGCAAGGTTAAGTGGTGTGGGTAAAAGATGGAAGTTAACCATTGGGGTTACTCAGTAAGAAGATGGCTCGCGGATAAGGGTTTAGGCTTGACCAAGACAGCCTGTCCCTTGCTGCAAAGAAGAAGGCATCTGGTCAAGATGCCAAAAGGATCTCGCACCCACAGCCACAAGTTTGAATCAGGCGCGCCTCTTCCCTTGACCGGCCACGTTCCCACTCTGGTTACCTTGCCTTTTGTATCCGTTGTAAAGCTCTTCTTTTCCTATATAAGTGTATCTCCTCTCTAGTTAATAAATCAAGCAATACATTTTCACTCTCTCCGAGTTTCTCTCTCGTTCTCTCTTGTTCATCATGAACATCGATCAATCTCCTCTCTAAATCTCTTCTCGGTTCACTCTTTCTCTCTTAATCTAGTTCTCTCTCTCTTTTATTCTAAAAATCTCAGAAAGAACTTACTCTTTCCTTGCCAAGGTTTTATCCCTAAGGAGGGTTTTCTTTGGTAAGGTTTTAACGAGGAGGGACTTCAGGGTTCCAAGCTTGACTCAGGATCTATTGAGTCAAGCTTGAGGGGGAGAGTTAACCTGAAGTGATAAACCATCTCACTAAAGGTTAATGTGCAAAGCTTGGGCAAAACCCACTTAGAGACTGATCAAGTTCTAAGGAGGGTCCAGAAGCTTATGCAGAGCTAGAACAAGGTTCAGGAGGGGTTTACTATGAAGGAAGAAGGCTTGGGTGCAATTTGGGAGCAAATGGTTGAGGTGCAAAAATAGGGTGGTCCGTACCGTACGGCCGTACGGACTGTACGGACGAGCCGACCCGGGAAACTTATTTCTCAACCATTTGGGAACATTTTGGGTTTGTGCAAAAACCGGGTCAAGTTGTACGGACCAAACCCTAAATCCGTACAACCCCATGACTTACCTTGCATCCCAAGCCATAAAGAAGCTTGAATGGAGAAGAAAGGGTCTCGGATGCTTTATAGAAGAAGATGGGATCAGAATGGCATCTTGGAAGGCATCTGCGAGATGCTGCTTGTCTTGACCGTTTATGGATAAGGTTCAGGCTGGAAAGGAAGGAGGCTGAACCTGGACTGATCACGGGATAGATGCATAAGCCTTGCTGGCCGATTCTAGGCCAAGTTACTTCCTTGACCAGCCAGGCTGTCTCCAAGCGTGTAAAGCTTATGGTCCAAGCATTTCAAACCTTCCCTTGACTCCACATGCTTGCTCTGATATTTTGTAAACCCTATTGTTGCTCTCTTTATCTATTTATACCCTTTGTATGTCGATGGTTAATAATCAAGCAGAGAAGTTCTCTCCTTCATAATCTCTTAGTCTCTTTTACTCTCTCTATTCTCTCAAGTCTCTGGATACTTAGTCTCTCAATCTCTTTCTCTCATTAGTCTCTCAATCTCTCATACTCTCTCACGAATCACTCTCACTCTTCCATCAGTCTCTCGTTCATCCTCATCAAGTCTATTCCTCAACATCTCCACACTCGTTCATCATCACTCAAGCACTTGTTCTCTGAAAACTTTCAGCAAAGTTCGGGTCATCCGTACCGTACGGACATACAGACTGTACGGCCTGTACGGATGGGCGAGACCCGAAACTTCACTTTTTGACCATTTGAGCATAAGTTGGGTCTGTGCAAAAATAGGGCAAAATGTGTACGGCCAGACCTAATCCGTACACATCCATGGAGGTACCTTGATGCACAAGGCAAGAATAACCCTAGAAAGAAGAAAGGAAGAAGAAAGGAAGAAGGGAGGAAGAGAAGATGACCCGGAAGCATCTTGGAAAGCATCTAGGCAAGATGCTCTTGCTGCTTACCGTTTGTGGATAAGGAAGAGCCTTATCCAGGCTGGAAAGGAAGGGCTGAATGTGGACTGGTCTCTGGACAGATATATGAGGCGTGGTGGCTTATTTCCAGCCATACTCTTCTCCCTTTAGCCAGCAAGTGACAGCCTGTCCAAGCATTTCTGGCAAGTATTTTGAAATATGTTGACTCCTTTATTCCTTGTTGAATTTCTTGTAAACCCTTATGTATCCTTATTTCCCTATATAAAGGGGTGTATTGTCGAGTTAATAGACAAGCTGAATGGGGGATTCACCCCTTTCTTCTTCATAAACTCTCTAATCTCTCTCTAGTCTCCCCAAAACCCTAGTCTCTCGTTTACTCTCTCTCTCATCAGTCTCACACTCATTTCGACCTTGTAAAGCTCTCATCTTCCCCATTGGGGTTCCTCTCACTCACACAACCAGAGTTTATTAAATCTTTCAATGACAGGGGATTAGTTTCACCTAGTGAGATCAATGAGTCCCAACCTCTGATGGATGGACTCAAGTGTCTTCTGTCTCGGAGCCTTAGTAAACACATCAGCCAACTGGTCTTCACTCCGTGTATAGCAAGGTAAGATCACTCCTTGGACTATCATCTGTCTTACCTTGTGGCAATCAACTTCAATGTGCTTGGTTCTCTCATGAAACACCGAGTTGGATGCAATGTGGATTGCGGATTGATTGTCACAGTGCATGGTCATTGTTGTGGCTTGATCAATCTACAAGTGCTTTAGTATTCCCTTGATTCAGACTAACTCATTAGTCAGATTCAACATGGCCCTATACTCAGCCTCAGCACTTGAGCAGGATACCACTTTCTGCTTCTTGCTCTTCCAAGTAACCAAGTTCCCACCAATGAAAGTGCAATAGCCTGTTGTAGACTTCCTATCTGCTCGATCTCCTGCCCAATCCGCATCACAGTATATTGAAATAAATAAAGGGATGACCAGAAGAAGAAGATGGTTGATGATCCAAGGATAAGTTCATCAAGAGAAGCCAATCTGGTTCTGTTTGTACAGACTTGGATCACAAGCAATCTACTATGACCTAACTTGCCTTGGGAGGCAAGGTACTGATGGGAACACGAGCTGAGGGTCTCCAGAAGCTAAGGAAACCGTTGGTAGAGGGTTTGACCAGATTCAAATTCAAATATGGAAGAAAGTCACATGTTAAGCTTAAGGGGGAGCTGTTGCTGGCCTGTCACTTTCACTCATCAGACCTGGTCACTATCTCTCTCCTGTCCCTTTCTCCTCCTCTGGACGTGCCTCCCCTTGGCTGTATCCCCTTTGGCCTCTTCTCATCCCTATAGAATTATTTGTTTATATTTCCTTGTTTTAGTAATTGTTTATTGTAAGTGATTGTCTATTTAAAGACCTTCACCCTCTCTTGTAACACTTACCAGAATCAATAGACAAGTTTCTCTCTCTCTAAGCTCGTGTATCTCTCTCTCTTGCTTGTGTCTAAACAATATTCACAATGTAAGGAGTTAAGCATTAGGGTTTAGAGGCTGCCTTAACTCTATCTCTCTTAAGGCAGCCTAATACTTGTCAAACTCACTCTAAACTCTTCTTTATATTCTCTTAATCTCTAGATTACTGATTCTAAAATCCTCTTCATCTTAAGTACACAAACTCTAAGTGTTGTGTTACTTCTCAAGGATTAGATTCATACTAGAAAGTTTCTGCTTCACAAAACCAGTTTACTGTCTAGGATTCTTGGTTATATAGTAAGCTGTGTATGAGGATTCAATCACAAGTTGGTTGTCTCTTCCCTTAAATGGTGAGTTCCTGTTGTATGGTTGAAGAGGATTCAGTTACAAGTTAACTGAATACTCTCTTGACATGAGACAAACACTCATGAATTCCAACACAGTATCCTACCACCTCAGTGCTTTTTAACACGTTCCTAGGATGCTTCTCTGGATTGTTTGGGATAGATCCTTGCGTAAACGAATCAAAAGACTCAAGTTTACCAAGGCTTGTGGATTGATTAGTGACACAAAGAGGTGTGGAAGATCTCCTTGATACTCCTAGGCACTAGATCGGATATGACACACCAAACTAGAACCCTTAGTCGCCGGATATGACTCACCAGCAAGCTCTTGCACTCGACAAAGATCAGAGAGAAAGAGAGAATACAAAAGGTTTATGTTAAAAGACTGCGTGCCTTAGAAAGAGGTTTACACGAGTTTAAATAGAAACCAAGGAACAGGCTCCTTTAGGTTTCGAGAATCATAATGAAATAAAAACCATAGTCTAAACTTAAACTAAGATAGAAATGTGGTCGGTCCTAATATGCATACATATCATGCATATCCTAAGATACATCAACTAGGTGATTTGTGAAGCAAACTAAGGCCTCGTTAAAAACCTAACTTTAGAAAACCCATTGGGACAAAACCAAAGGTAGGGAAAAAGAGCACACTTAGGTTGCTTGCCTAGTTGATGATCAGCTTGATAAAGGGGTAGCTTGAATGGTGGTGAGGGTGTCTTGGTTGATCAAGCTTCGGCCAAGACAATCTTCTTGTATAAGTGACATCTTAAGTAATCCTCCAATAGCTTCCTTGAGCTTCTTTGATCTGGAATGAGTCATAGGCCCTTCTGGAATAGACAATGCATCTTCATCAATTGGTTTGTCCATCAGCTCACCATCTCCATTAGTTGGCTGGTCCATGATCACATCACTTTTGTTGCATCCCATCCACACTCCTTGATCAGGTGAGCCATTCAGGTACATCAGAATCCGGTTAACCATGCTCCAGTGATGTTCCTTTGGTCCTTGCATGTGTTGACTCACATGGTTCACAGCAAAACATATATCAGGACGTGTAATGGTCAAGTAGATTAACTTACCAACAAGCTTTCTGTAAAGCTTGGCATCTTCAAACGGTTGACTATCTTCAATCTCCCCCTCACGTGGAATCTTATACCCATCTTCTAGTGGAGTCTTGACACTCTTCCCTCCAAGTCTACCTGCATCTTTCAAAAGATAAAGTGTATATTTTCTTTGAGAAAGGAATAAACCTTCCTTGGATCTACATATCTCAATCCCAAGGAAGTATTTCATTTCTCCCAAGTCTTTAATCTCAAAAACAGACTTTAGAAAGTCCTTGGTTGATTGAATCCCAACCTTGTCACTTCCTGTGATGATGATATCATCAACATACACAAGAAGGACTACCATACCTGAGGAAGTGGTCAAGGTGAAGAGAGTGTAAGAAAATGAAGAACAGTGTGAAGAACAAGAGAGAGAGAGAGAGAGAAGAAACTCAAGAGAGAGAAGAGAGAGAGAGAGATTTGAAAATAAGAGTAAAGAAGGATTGTTTTCCTTGCTTGATTCAGTTTCCAGAGATACAATATTTAAAGACAAAACAAGTAGGATGCAGACAAGAAGAATAAGAGTATAATAAGGCTTCTTGGTCGAGATAGTGGAGCCTGAAAGTGACAGGACCTAACAAGCTCCTCCTCCCCTAAGTAGAACATGTGATCTGATCTATTTTTGAATTCCACTTGCTTCCAAAAGTCTCCAACATCTCTCTTGACCAACTGACACTCTTCTTGTCGAGTTTAAACCACTTCCTTGCCTTCCAACCCAAGTTAGGTCACTTACTTGCTTGGAAGTCAAGTCTTGTATGGAATGACTTGTGTTCCAAGTCTGTATGGACCAAACCATTCCAACTCGCCCAAATGCATCTCTTCTCTTTGTCTCCATCTTTTATTCATGTCTTCATGTCAATACTCCCCCTCAAGCTTAACCACAAGATATGGTTAAGCTTGGAACCCATGAAGACATCCCTCATTAAAACCTTTGTGTGCAAAACCCAGTGGGATAAAAACACACAAAGGAAAGAGTAGATGCTTCATGGCTAAGGGGATCATGATCTGGCCAAATCTATGAGTCCTAACCTTGGATGGATGAACTCACAGACTTTGGTACTTGCTCCTTTTGTGAAGATATCAGCTAGTTGATCCTCACTTCTTGTGTAGCACGGTAGGATGATCTGTTGCTCCACTGCTTGTCTTACTTTGTGACAATCCACCTCAATGTGCTTTGTCCTCTCATGAAACACTGAGTTTGATGCTATGTGAATAGCTGCCTGATTATCACAGTGCATTGTGATTGGTGTTGTAGTCTCTATACCCAAGTCTTTGAGCAGGTTTCTGATCCAAATGAGCTCACTGGTAAGCTTCATCATTGCTCTATACTCTGCCTCAGCACTTGAACATGAAACTATCTTCTGCTTCTTGCTCTTCCAGGTAACCAGGTTCCCTCCAATGAAGGTGCAATATCCTGTTGTAGACTTCCTGTCCACTCTATCACCAGCCCAGTCTGCATCACAATATCCCACAATTTATGTGCTCTTGTTGCAGCCCATCCATATACCTTGACCCGGAGCTTCCCTTAGATACCTTAGAATCCTTTCCACCATATTCCAGTGATGGACTTTAGGTGTTTGCATATGCTGGCTGACTTGATTCACAGAAAAGCAGATGTCTGGTCTTGTAATGGTTAGATAGATCAGCTTCCCAACCATTTTCCTATAGAGTTTGACATCCTCAAATGTCTCATCTTCAAACTCCTCCTCACGTAATACTTTGTATCCCTCTTCAAGTGGTGTTTGGGCTGTTGAGATGAAGAATAAATAAGCTGGAAATAAAGAAGACAAGACCTCATAATAAACTCGGATGATTGAAGAAGTGTACAAGACTTGACTGCCAAGTAACCAAACCTAAGGAAGAGTGCCTTGGAAGGCAAGGCAAGGCAAAGCTCACCCAGATTGGCATTTGAATTTAAATTCAAATGCAAATGGAGACCAAGCACACTGCACACTTTAACCTTGTCCCCTCTTTATTTTTCACTTTCACCTTGTCTGGTTTCCCATTATGTTTTGTTTCCCACTCTCTTATATGTCTTAGGCTATTAAAGAGCCATATTGTAACCTGATATTAGGTAAGAAAATACAATTCCTCATTCCTTATTCTTCTGTCCACGAAAACCTCCCTTCTCTCTCATGTTCTTCAGTTTGTTCATCATGTTCTTCCTTTAAAAACTCTCTGAACCTCTAAAACTCACATGGGCTACTCTTCCTCCAAGCTTTCCTGCCTCATTTAAAAGATCAAGTGTGTACTTCCTTTGGGATAAAAATAGCCCCTCATTAGAGTGACATATTTCAATCCCTAGGAAGTACTTTAGCTTACCCAAATCTTTGATATCAAATGAAGATTTAAGAAAAGCTTTGGTTGAGTTAATACCTTCCTTGTCACTTCCTGTGATAATTATGTCATCCACATAGACAAGGATCACCACCATTCCTTGCTGACTTGAGAGAGTAAAGAGAGTGTGGTCTGCTTCTGATTTGTTGAATCCTCTTCCATTCAAGGTTGTGCTCAGCTTGTGGTACCAAGTATCATTCTTGATCATGGCATTGATCTCATCTCCAACTGACTCTCTCCATCCATCCAGTGCCATTGCCTCTTCATAAGACCTTGGAATGTACTCTTGATCCAGGTTACTGATGAAGGCTTGGTGTTCTTGAGGATAGTATGCCATTGAGCAGGTTGCTTGTATGGGATGTGCTACTGCCTTGTTGTTGAAGTATACTCTGGTGTTGATCCAATGGGATGGATCTTTCCTTATCCTGGTACTTCTCCTTAGTGGTTGAATCTGTTGCTCTTCAACCCCTGTCTCTACATGCTCTCCCTGATCTTGATCTTCACTAGACTGGTCAGGTTAAGATTCATGTAGTCCATCTTGATCATGTGTTGTTGCTGAATCATCTTCCCTTTGTTGTTGTGATTCAGGTTCAGTGTCCCCCTCAGGATCAGGATGGTCTACTGGTGTAGCTTCCTCCCCAGTTCTTTTAGTCACTGGGGAAGTAGGTGATCTCCTTGGTTCCTCACTGGCATGAGGCTGAGTGATACCTAGGCTCTCCATAATGATGCGCAGATTTTTTGCCCTATCAGAGGGTCCATGTGAGAGATCTCTAAGGTTTTCCCAACTCTTCTCAGCATAGTACCCTTTTGATTCCACAAACTTCACATCCCTTGAAACCATAACCCTTCTTGATTCAGGGATGTAGCACTTGTACCCTTTCTGCGTGTGTGAATAGCCTATGAACATTCCCTTGACACTCTTGGCTTCTAGTTTATTTCTCTGTTCTCCTGGTGTCAAGACATAACACACACACCCAAATACACGTAAATGATCAATTGGAGGTTTGATTTTATTCAATACCTGAAAGGGAGAGACATCTTGGAGGATTCTGGTTGGAATCCTATTGATGAGGTAGCAAGCTGATACAACAGCATCTCCCCAAAATCTTTTAGGGACATTGGTGTGGAACATCATGCTCCTTGCAACCTCCATGAGATGGCGATTCTTCCTTTCAGCAACTCCATTCTGTTGTGGTGTATATGGGCAGCTTGTCTGATGTATAATTCCATGTTTTGCTAGATGATGTTTGAAGGCATGACCTGTGTACTCCCCACCATTATCAGACCTAAAGATTTTGATCTTAGAGTTGAAATGGTTAGATACATAGGTTTGGAAGTTAATGATATTGACATGAAGGCATGAAGAGATGAATGACAATACAATCAGAAGAAGAATGAAGCAAATGGAGGTAACTTGTATTACAAGTCTGTCTGTACAACCTAACTTGCAGTGCAAGGTTGTCCGTACAAGACCTAACTTGGCGTGCAAGGAAAGACAAAGGGATGAGAGGATCAGTTAAGATCTTTTAAGATCTTAGACGAATAAGTAACAAGAACACGACTAGAAAGAGATTTGATGAAAGAAAGACTAGGTTTAGACTAAGAACTAAGAAGATTAATGAAAGACTATGAAGAACATTATGAGACTCAAAAGTTTAGAGAGAACTATATGATTTATTCATCCTCAAGGGGTTCGTTTATATAGAGAGAGCTACAAGGGTTTTCAGAAAGTAAAGCAAGGAAAGGTGTGGCTCAGATTAACCAGGGGCGCGCTTATTTGAAAAGGAGGCTTCCTGGCCAAGTAAATGGCATCAGCATCTTTGACAAGATGCTGATCCTTTCCAGCCTTGTGCCAGCCTGTCCACGCGGTGAGCATCTTCCTTTCCAACGGTTGGATAAGTTTACCTTGCCGCAGAATCACTTTGAGTCACATTGGTTTCACCCGGAAGGTAAAACCTGGACGAATGCTTTTGGTCGACCTTGTACGGCCTGTACGGCCTTGTACGGCCTTGTACGGCCTGTACGGCCTTGTACGGACAAGGTCGACCCAAACCCTTCTTCTCTCTTCTTTCTAATCAACCCCAAGATAGATGCCTCAACTTAACACTCCCCCTCAAGCTTGACCATATGGAACAAGTCAAGCTTGGAAGGCTATGAGATCTCCCTCATTAAAAACCTCACCAAAGAGAAAACCCTTTTTGGGATAAAACCCTTTGATGAGGGAAAAAGAGTAGAGACCTCATAGCAGGGGATTAGCTAAGTTGGGTTAGATCAATGAGCCCCAACCTTACATGGATGGACTCCATTGTCTTCTGTCTAGCAGCCTTTGTAAACACATCCGCCAACTGATCCTCACTCCTTGTGTAGCACGGCAAGGTTACACCCAACCCAATCATCTGTCTCACCTTGTGGCAATCGACCTCAATGTGCTTGGTTCTTTCATGGAAGACTGAGTTGGAAGCTATATGGATCGCTGCTTGATTATCACAATGCATAGTCAT
The DNA here is from genome assembly GCA_905132765.1 of Moricandia arvensis. Taxonomy (NCBI): domain Eukaryota; kingdom Viridiplantae; phylum Streptophyta; class Magnoliopsida; order Brassicales; family Brassicaceae; genus Moricandia; species Moricandia arvensis. The sequence continues at coordinate 12,263 of CAJHQP010008704.1, read as the reverse complement.
TGGTGTAGACTGATCAACCTCCACATGCTTCAAGATGCCTTTGATCCACACCAACTCGTTTGTAAGCTTCAACATTGCCCTATACTCAGCTTCAGCACTGGAACAGGAGACCACCTTCTGCTTCTTGATCTTCCAGGTAACTAGGTTCCCACCTATGAAGGTACAATATCCAGTGGTTGATTTCCTATCCAGCCTATCTCCTGCCCAATCCGCGTCACAATAGCCAACCACTTCAGTGCTCTAATTGCATCCCATCCATACTCCAAGGTTTGGTGATCCATTTAGATACATCAGGATCCTCTCAACCATGTGCCAATGGTGTTCCTTTGGGACTTACATGTGTTGACTTACCTGATTCACAGCAAAACATATATCAGGTCGAGTAATGGTAAGATAGATCAACTTACCAACAAGCTTTCTATAAAGCTTAGGATCATGGAATGGCCGGTTGTCTTCAGTCTCCCCCTCATGAGGAACCTTGTACCCATCCTCTAGTGGCATCTTTGCTGTCTTCCCTCCATGTTTCCCTGCATCTTTTAAGAGATCAAGTGTATACTTTCTTTGGGACAGAAACAAACCTTCCTTGGATCTACATATCTCAATGCCAAGAAAGTATTTCATCTCTCCCAAGTCTTTAATTTCAAACACAGATTTAAGGAAGTCTTTAGTGGATTGGATACCTGCCTTGTCACTTCCTGTGATGATGATATCATCAACATACACAAGAAGGACTACCATACCTGAGGAAGTGGTCAAGGTGAAGAGAGTGTAAGAAAATGAAGAACAGTGTGAAGAACAAGAGAGAGAGAGAGAGAGAAGAAACTCAAGAGAGAGAAGAGAGAGAGAGAGATTTGAAAATAAGAGTAAAGAAGGATTGTTTTCCTTGCTTGATTCAGTTTCCAGAGATACAATATTTAAAGACAAAACAAGTAGGATGCAGACAAGAAGAATAAGAGTATAATAAGGCTTCTTGGTCGAGATAGTGGAGCCTGAAAGTGACAGGACCTAACAAGCTCCTCCTCCCCTAAGTAGAACATGTGATCTGATCTATTTTTGAATTCCACTTGCTTCCAAAAGTCTCCAACATCTCTCTTGACCAACTGACACTCTTCTTGTCGAGTTTAAACCACTTCCTTGCCTTCCAAGCCAAGTTAGGTCACTTACTTGCTTGGAAGTCAAGTCTTGTATGGAATGACTTGTGTTCCAAGTCTGTATGGACCAAACCATTCCAACTCGCCCAAATGCATCTCTTCTCTTTGTCTCCATCTTTTATTCATGTCTTCATGTCAATACTCCCCCTCAAGCTTAACCACAAGATATGGTTAAGCTTGGAACCCATGAAGACATCCCTCATTAAAACCTTTGTGTGCAAAACCCAGTGGGATAAAAACACACAAAGGAAAGAGTAGATGCTTCATGGCTAAGGGGATCATGATCTGGCCAAATCTATGAGTCCTAACCTTGGATGGATGAACTCACAGACTTTGGTACTTGCTCCTTTTGTGAAGATATCAGCTAGTTGATCCTCACTTCTTGTGTAGCATGGTAGGATGATCTGTTGCTCCACTGCTTGTCTTACTTTGTGACAATCCACCTCAATGTGCTTTGTCCTCTCATGAAACACTGAGTTTGATGCTATGTGAATAGCTGCCTGATTATCACAGTGCATTGTGATTGGTGTTGTAGTCTCTATACCCAAGTCTTTGAGCAGGTTTCTGATCCAAATGAGCTCACTGGTAAGCTTCATCATTGCTCTATACTCTGCCTCAGCACTTGAACATGAAACTATCTTCTGCTTCTTGCTCTTCCAGGTAACCAGGTTCCCTCCAATGAAGGTGCAATATCCTGTTGTAGACTTCCTGTCCACTCTATCACCAGCCCAGTCTGCATCACAATATCCCACAATTTATGTGCTCTTGTTGCAGCCCATCCATATACCTTGACCCGGAGCTTCCCTTAGATACCTTAGAATCCTTTCCACCATATTCCAGTGATGGACTTTAGGTGTTTGCATATGCTGGCTGACTTGATTCACAGAAAAGCAGATGTCTGGTCTTGTAATGGTTAGATAGATCAGCTTCCCAACCATTTTCCTATAGAGTTTGACATCCTCAAATGTCTCATCTTCAAACTCCTCCTCACGTAATACTTTGTATCCCTCTTCAAGTGGTGTTTGGGCTGTTGAGATGAAGAATAAATAAGCTGGAAATAAAGAAGACAAGACCTCATAATAAACTCGGATGATTGAAGAAGTGTACAAGACTTGACTGCCAAGTAACCAAACCTAAGGAAGAGTGCCTTGGAAGGCAAGGCAAGGCAAAGCTCACCCAGATTGGCATTTGAATTTAAATTCAAATGCAAATGGAGACCAAGCACACTGCACACTTTAACCTTGTCCCCTCTTTATTTTTCACTTTCACCTTGTCTGGTTTCCCATTATGTTTTGTTTCCCACTCTCTTATATGTCTTAGGCTATTAAAGAGCCATATTGTAACCTGATATTAGGTAAGAAAATACAATTCCTCATTCCTTATTCTTCTGTCCACGAAAACCTCCCTTCTCTCTCATGTTCTTCAGTTTGTTCATCATGTTCTTCCTTTAAAAACTCTCTGAATCTCTAAAACTCACATGGTATCAGAGCATTTATGCTCTTGAGACCTATTCTCTTTATTTTCTCATCTCACTTCCGCAAATCTCTGATTTTAACCTCTATTTTTGGTAAAGTTCTTGCTGTTCTTGAGCTGTTCTTCATCCTCAGCTCCAGAAATTACCGAAAATGGAAAATTTTCTTAAAAACCCAATTCCGGTTACTCTCAAAGGTGAGAACTACTTTCTATGGTCTAGGCTTATACAAACAGCCTTGGGAGGAAGAGGTCTCTGGTCTTATGTGACAGAAGACAAGTTCTTTAAAGACACTGTCCAAGGAGAGGATGGTACTGAAGTTGTAGTGGCTGCGGATGGCAAATGGGTTCAGGAGGATCTCATGACATTGTCAATCATCCAAAACAGCCTGGAACCATCTATCTTGGAAGCTTACTCCTACTGTGAAAGCTCCAAAGAATTGTGGAATACACTTAAAAAAGTGTATGGTAATCTATCTAACCTAAGCCGGGTGTTTGAAGTAAAGCTTGCTATCAACAACCTGAGACAAGATGAAGAAGAGTTCAACCAACATCTTGGAAGGTTTAGGCGTCTCTGGTCAGAGCTAAAGATGTTGAGACCAAGCTCTTGTGATCCAGAGGTCTTAAGAGAAAGAGAAGAACAAGATGCTGTCTTTAGTCTCTTACTGACCTTAAATCCCTCATATAATCAGCTTATAAAACATGTTCTGAGGGAAGACAAGCTACCAAATCTAAACGATATTTGTGCTCTAATTCAAAGAGAGCAAACATCTCAAGGTCTGTTTGCAAGAAAAAGGCATCTAACTTTCAAGAATGTGTCAAAGAAGAAGGAAAGAATGGTGTTGGTTCCGGGACACAAGAAGACCAGAAACAGAAATGTCAAAAGAAACATCAGGATGTGTACTCCCAAGTCTGGTGCAAATGAACTCACACAAGATGGTAATTCTGCCATTAAGGTGGCGCATGAAGGAGCAACTATGTACTCAGCCTTCACAAGTGAATCTAATGAAGGAGGTATTTGGAGCAAAGCAGTGGCAGATGGAGATCAGATCAATATAAGAGACATTCAGCCACTGATCAAAGCAAAGGCAATCATCTCTGCAAAACAGTCTGGTACACATTCCCATAACTCTGAGCCTATCATAATTGATTCCGGAGCTAGTCATCATATGATCAAGGATAGGAATCTCATTAGTGATATTAGACCAGCCTTAGGGAATGTAAGAATTGCTAATGGAGATATGGTAAAGATAGAAGGAGTAGGGAACCTCAAGCTGTTTGATAGACAGTCCAATGCCTTCTATATGCCTAGTTTTGCATCTAACCTCTTGTCTGTGAAGAAAGCTACGGATGACTTGGATTGTCAGGTGGTTTTTAGACCCAATGATGTTGAGTTTCAGGATCTTGAGACAGGGAAAGTGATTGGTAAGGGAACCAGCAAGGGTGATCTATATCATCTCCAAAACACCAATGGATCAAGACTGTCCAATTCTCTTGTATGCATGACCAGTGAATCACCTACCAGTGAGGGTATTATGTGGCATGCTCGGTTGGGTCATCCTCATTCTCGAGCTTTGAAGCTCATCATACCTGGAGTCTCTCTCAACCACTTGGAATGTGAAGCATGCATCTTGGGAAAGCATTGCAAATCTGTCTTCCCAACATCTGAAACTGTCTATGAGAAGTGCTTTGACCTTGTGCACTCTGATGTCTGGACCTCTCCATGTGTATCCAGAGACAACAACAAGTATTTTGTCACCTTTATAGATGAGAAGTCGAAATACACATGGCTCACATTGCTTCCATCCAAGGACAAGGTACTAGAAGCTTTCGTAAATTTCCAGGCATATGTGGCTAATCATTTCAAGGCAAATGTGAAGATTCTGAGGTCAGATAATGGTGGAGAGTACACAAGCCATGCATTCAAGAGTATTTTGGCAAAACATGGCATAGTTCACCAAACAAGCTGTCCATATACTCCTCAGCAAAATGGGGTGGCCGAGAGGAAGAATAGGCATCTTATGGAGGTGGCCACAAGTATGATGTTTCACATGAATGTACCAAATAGATTCTGGGGAGATGCAGTGATGACAGCTTGCTCGTTGATAAACAAAATACCCACCAAAGTCGTGAAAGACCAGTCACCACACGAGGTACTAAACAAACTTAAACCATCTATAAATCATCTTCGGGTATTTGGTTGCTTGTGCTTTGTGTTGATTCCAGGAGAACAAAGAAACAAGCTAGAACCTAAGAGCACCAGGGCCATGTTTATTGGCTATTCTCCCCACCAAAAGGGATACAAGTGCTACGTACCAGAAACCAAGAGAGTTCTTATCTCTAGAGATGTGAGGTTTGTTGAATCAAAAGGCTACTATGAAGAAAAGAGTTGGGATGAAGTAAAAGACCTGTCCCAATCTGCCTCGGATAGAGGCGAGAACTTGAGAAGAATTATGGAGAGCATTGGCATCATACCAAGAAGGAGTGTAGAAACTGAGCCAAGACCAAACCAATCAAGTTCCACAAGTGATAGAGACCAAGAGGGTTCTATAAATGAGGATGCCGAGGAAGATCTCCTTGATCCTGAGGGGGGGAACCAAACTGAACCACAACCAGAAAGCTCAGCTTCTCATGATCAAGAAGAACAACCAGAAAGCTCAGCTTCTCATGATCAAGAAGAACAACCAGAAGGATCAGTGGGTGGTGGAAATCAGTCTACGGATGATGAGGCTACAAGAACTGAAGAAACTGTCCAACCATTGAGGAGAAGCACTAGAATCAGGTATCCTCCAACAAATTGGGTTAATACAAGAGTGTATTTCAACTCACAAGCCGTGGCTCATCCTACTCAAGCTACATGCTCTCTAGCTCAATTTCCTATGAACCACCAAGCCTTCATGACCAGTGTGGACCAAGAGTTCATTCCAAGAACCTATGAAGAAGCAATGAAGATAGATGAGTGGAGAGACTCCGTGGGAGATGAGATTGGTGCCATGATCAAGAATGGAACCTGGTTTGAAACTGAACTTCCCAAAGGCAAGAAGGCAGTGACAAGCATGCTTTTGTTCACCATAAAATACTTGGCAAATGGAAAGCCAGAGAGAAAGAAGACCAGACTTGTGGCAAGAGGCTATACACAAGTATATGGAGAAGACTATCTTGAGACATTTGCACCAGTAGCCAAACTCCACACCATCAGGATCCTCTTGTCTCTTGCTGTGAACCTAGAGTGGGATCTATGGCAAATGGATGTCAAGAATGCATTCCTACAAGGAGAACTTGAGGATGAAGTGTATATGAGGCCACCACCTGGCATGGAAAGCATGGTCAAACCCGGAAATGTTTTGAGGCTAAGAAAAGCTATCTATGGCTTAAAACAATCTCCAAGGGCTTGGTACCACAAGATGAGTACAACATTGAATGGGAGAGGGTTTGTGAAGTCTGAAGCAGATCATACTCTCTTTACCCTCACAAGCAAGCAAGGAATAATTGTCATCTTGATCTATGTGGGTGATATCATCATCACCGGCAGTGATAAGGATGGGATTGCATCAACCAAAGCTTTTCTCAAGGCAACATTTGATATCAAAGACTTGGGAGAGCTAAAGTACTTCTTGGGCATTGAGATGTGTAGATCCAAGGAGGGATTATTCATGTCCCAGAGAAAGTACACGCTTGATATACTAAAAGAAGCTGGTGATCTTGGAGGAAGGACAGCCAAAACTCCACTAGAAGAAGGTTACAAAGTGATGCGTGAGGGGGAGATAGAAGACAAACCATATGGAGATGTAAAACACTATAGGAGAATGGTGGGAAAGCTGATCTATCTAACCATTACAAGACCAGATGTGTGCTTTGCTGTGAACCAAGTTAGTCAACATATGCAAACACCAAAGATGCACCATTGGAACATGGTGGAAAGGATTCTGAGATATCTTAGAGAGGCACCAGGACAAGGAGTTTGGCTAGGCTGCAACAAGAGCACCGAGATTGTTGGATATTGTGATGCAGATTGGGCTGGAGATAGAATGGACAGGAAGTCTACTACTGGGTATTGCACCTTCATAGGAGGCAATTTGGTCACCTGGAAGAGTAAGAAGCAGAAGATAGTCTCATGCTCTAGTGCTGAAGCTGAATATAGAGCAATGAGGAAGCTTACTAGTGAGCTTATTTGGATAAGGAACCTGTTGAAGGATTTGGGAATTGAAACCAAGGCTCCCATCACCATGCATTGTGACAACCAGGCTGCCATTCATATAGCTTCCAACAATGTGTTCCATGAGAGGACCAAACACATTGAAGTAGATTGCCACAAGGTCAGACAAGCCGTGGAGCAACAAATTATCCTGCCTTGCTACACCAGAAGTGAAAACCAACTAGCTGATATCTTCACCAAAGCTGCAAGTCTAAAGGTCTGTGAGTTCATTCATTCAAAGCTTGGACTCATTGATCTCTCATCTCACTGATCTCTCCTCCCATGAAGTGTTCTACTCTTTTTCCTTGACTTGGGTTTTGTCCCATGAGGTTTTACCGAGCTAAGGTTTTAATGAGGGAATGCTTCATGGCTTCCAAGCTTGACTTGTTCCACATGGTCAAGCTTGAGGGGGAGTGTTGAGATGAAGAATAAATAAGCTGGAAATAAAGAAGACAAGACCTCATAATAAACTCGGATGATTGAAGAAGTGTACAAGACTTGACTGCCAAGTAACCAAACCTAAGGAAGAGTGCCTTGGAAGGCAAGGCAAGGCAAAGCTCACCCAGATTGGCATTTGAATTTAAATTCAAATGCAAATGGAGACCAAGCACACTGCACACTTTAACCTTGTCCCCTCTTTATTTTTCACTTTCACCTTGTCTGGTTTCCCATTATGTTTTGTTTCCCACTCTCTTATATGTCTTAGGCTATTAAAGAGCCATATTGTAACCTGATATTAGGTAAGAAAATACAATTCCTCATTCCTTATTCTTCTGTCCACGAAAACCTCCCTTCTCTCTCATGTTCTTCAGTTTGTTCATCATGTTCTTCCTTTAAAAACTCTCTGAACCTCTAAAACTCACATGGGCTACTCTTCCTCCAAGCTTTCCTGCCTCATTTAAAAGATCAAGTGTGTACTTCCTTTGGGATAAAAATAGCCCCTCATTAGAGTGACATATTTCAATCCCTAGGAAGTACTTTAGCTTACCCAAATCTTTGATATCAAATGAAGATTTAAGAAAAGCTTTGGTTGAGTTAATACCTTCCTTGTCACTTCCTGTGATAATTATGTCATCCACATAGACAAGGATCACCACCATTCCTTGCTGACTTGAGAGAGTAAAGAGAGTGTGGTCTGCTTCTGATTTGTTGAATCCTCTTCCATTCAAGGTTGTGCTCAGCTTGTGGTACCAAGTATCATTCTTGATCATGGCATTGATCTCATCTCCAACTGACTCTCTCCATCCATCCAGTGCCATTGCCTCTTCATAAGACCTTGGAATGTACTCTTGATCCAGGTTACTGATGAAGGCTTGGTGTTCTTGAGGATAGTATGCCATTGAGCAGGTTGCTTGTATGGGATGTGCTACTGCCTTGTTGTTGAAGTATACTCTGGTGTTGATCCAATGGGATGGATCTTTCCTTATCCTGGTACTTCTCCTTAGTGGTTGAATCTGTTGCTCTTCAACCCCTGTCTCTACATGCTCTCCCTGATCTTGATCTTCACTAGACTGGTCAGGTTAAGATTCATGTAGTCCATCTTGATCATGTGTTGTTGCTGAATCATCTTCCCTTTGTTGTTGTGATTCAGGTTCAGTGTCCCCCTCAGGATCAGGATGGTCTACTGGTGTAGCTTCCTCCCCAGTTCTTTTAGTCACTGGGGAAGTAGGTGATCTCCTTGGTTCCTCACTGGCATGAGGCTGAGTGATACCTAGGCTCTCCATAATGATGCGCAGATTTTTTGCCCTATCAGAGGGTCCATGTGAGAGATCTCTAAGGTTTTCCCAACTCTTCTCAGCATAGTACCCTTTTGATTCCACAAACTTCACATCCCTTGAAACCATAACCCTTCTTGATTCAGGGATGTAGCACTTGTACCCTTTCTGCGTGTGTGAATAGCCTATGAACATTCCCTTGACACTCTTGGCTTCTAGTTTATTTCTCTGTTCTCCTGGTGTCAAGACATAACACACACACCCAAATACACGTAAATGATCAATTGGAGGTTTGATTTTATTCAATACCTGAAAGGGAGAGACATCTTGGAGGATTCTGGTTGGAATCCTATTGATGAGGTAGCAAGCTGATACAACAGCATCTCCCCAAAATCTTTTAGGGACATTGGTGTGGAACATCATGCTCCTTGCAACCTCCATGAGATGGCGATTCTTCCTTTCAGCAACTCCATTCTGTTGTGGTGTATATGGGCAGCTTGTCTGATGTATAATTCCATGTTTTGCTAGATGATGTTTGAAGGCATGACCTGTGTACTCCCCACCATTATCAGACCTAAAGATTTTGATCTTAGAGTTGAAATGGTTAGATACATAGGTTTGGAAGTTAATGATATTGACATGAAGGCATGAAGAGATGAATGACAATACAATCAGAAGAAGAATGAAGCAAATGGAGGTAACTTGTATTACAAGTCTGTCCGTACAACCTAACTTGCAGTGCAAGGTTGTCCGTACAAGACCTAACTTGGCGTGCAAGGAAAGACAAAGGGATGAGAGGATCAGTTAAGATCTTTTAAGATCTTAGACGAATAAGTAACAAGAACACGACTAGAAAGAGATTTGATGAAAGAAAGACTCGGTTTAGACTAAGAACTAAGAAGATTAATGAAAGACTATGAAGAACATTATGAGACTCAAAAGTTTAGAGAGAACTATATGATTTATTCATCCTCAAGGGGTTCGTTTATATAGAGAGAGCTACAAGGGTTTTCAGAAAGTAAAGCAAGGAAAGGTGTGGCTCAGATTAACCAGGGGCGCGCTTATTTGAAAAGGAGGCTTCCTGGCCAAGTAAATGGCATCAGCATCTTTGACAAGATGCTGATCCTTTCCAGCCTTGTGCCAGCCTGTCCACGCGGTGAGCATCTTCCTTTCCAACGGTTGGATAAGTTTACCTTGCCGCAGAATCACTTTGAGTCACATTGGTTTCACCCGGAAGGTAAAACCTGGACGAATGCTTTTGGTCGACCTTGTACGGCCTGTACGGCCTTGTACGGCCTTGTACGGCCTGTACGGCCTTGTACGGACAAGGTCGACCCAAACCCTTCTTCTCTCTTCTTTCTAATCAACCCCAAGATAGATGCCTCAACTTAACACTCCCCCTCAAGCTTGACCATATGGAACAAGTCAAGCTTGGAAGGCTATGAGATCTCCCTCATTAAAAACCTCACCAAAGAGAAAACCCTTTTTGGGATAAAACCCTTTGATGAGGGAAAAAGAGTAGAGACCTCATAGCAGGGGATTAGCTAAGTTGGGTTAGATCAATGAGCCCCAACCTTACATGGATGGACTCCATTGTCTTCTGTCTAGCAGCCTTTGTAAACACATCCGCCAACTGATCCTCACTCCTTGTGTAGCACGGCAAGGTTACACCCAACCCAATCATCTGTCTCACCTTGTGGCAATCGACCTCAATGTGCTTGGTTCTTTCATGGAAGACTGAGTTGGAAGCTATATGGATCGCTGCTTGATTATCACAATGCATAGTCATTGGTGTAGACTGATCAACCTCCACATGCTTCAAGATGCCTTTGATCCACACCAACTCGTTTGTAAGCTTCAACATTGCCCTATACTCAGCTTCAGCACTGGAACAGGAGACCACCTTCTGCTTCTTGATCTTCCAGGTAACTAGGTTCCCACCTATGAAGGTACAATATCCAGTGGTTGATTTCCTATCCAGCCTATCTCCTGCCCAATCCGCGTCACAATAGCCAACCACTTCAGTGCTCTAATTGCATCCCATCCATACTCCAAGGTTTGGTGATCCATTTAGATACATCAGGATCCTCTCAACCATGTGCCAATGGTGTTCCTTTGGGACTTACATGTGTTGACTTACCTGATTCACAGCAAAACATATATCAGGTCGAGTAATGGTAAGATAGATCAACTTACCAACAAGCTTTCTATAAAGCTTAGGATCATGGAATGGCCGGTTGTCTTCAGTCTCCCCCTCATGAGGAACCTTGTACCCATCCTCTAGTGGCATCTTTGCTGTCTTCCCTCCATGTTTCCCTGCATCTTTTAAGAGATCAAGTGTATACTTTCTTTGGGACAGAAACAAACCTTCCTTGGATCTACATATCTCAATGCCAAGAAAGTATTTCATCTCTCCCAAGTCTTTAATTTCAAACACAGATTTAAGGAAGTCTTTAGTGGATTGGATACCTGCCTTGTCACTTCCTGTGATGATGATATCATCAACATACACAAGAAGGACAACTATACCTGATGTGGTCGGAAGAGTGAACAAGGTATGGTCCAGTTAAGATTTCTTGAACCCTTTGCCATTGAGAGTGGTGCTCAGTTCAGATTCCTTTCAGCTCTCCATCTTAGAGAGTTTGTACCAGTGGAAAATAGAATGTACCAACTGGTTTTGCAAGAAACAGAACTTGAAACTGAACCTTTGATGAAGCTTGCTGGACTGAGCTGAAGCTTTCTTGAGTTCCAGAGACTTGTATACTGTCCTATCTTGAGTTCTGGCGAAATTCTTCCCTTTTGGAAGACCTTTGGACCAGTGGATAAAGAGATGTAGAAGAAACTGTTTTGGAGACAGTTTTGAGAAGATGATGATTTGCGGAAGCTATGAAGGTTTCAGGAGCTTGGAGGCTCTGATACAGTGTTATAATAGAGAGAATATGGTGAGAATGATGAGAATAAGGTGTCTGGTCAAGAGAACCAGTGAGAAATGTTGAGAAACAAAGAGATTGAGCAGCAGAGATTAAGTGTGGCTGAGAGCCTTGGTGAGTGAGATTTCTGAGTGCATGAGAGTGCAAATTCGTGTGAGTATGAGAGAGTAGAGATTAGAGAGAATAAGTAACCATAATAGTAATGAAGAAACTTAATTCTTGCATAAGAAAATTCAGTTACAACAAAGGGCTTTAAATAGCCAAACATAAGCATTAAACAATTATTAAAGAGATAAAACAAGGAGAGAAGTGGAAAAGGACGTGGTCAGCTAGGTGATAGTGACCTGACCCAACAGCTCTTTGGACCAGGCATGTGACTTGCTTGAATTCAAATTCAAAAGGTTTCATTTGCCTCCAAAGGCCATTTTGATGCAAAACCGGTTTTCTGGTTGAACAAGAGATGTGCCGGGTTTTGCATTTCATTCTTCTTGATCATGATAATTGTTTGCACAACATTTGCACTTTCATTATTTTGACCCGGACTTTGCACGCAGTGATCTGACCTGCACTTTTCACAAGTCTTCATTGGGCAGATTTTGGTTGACCCGGACTTTGCACGAAGTGATAATCTTTGTGCTTTATCTTGTTTTGCACTATCTTTGCACAAGAAGCAATGCCTCTTCCTTCTTCATTCCAACAGTATGTAGCTCTCATCTAGGCTGACCATGAAGGAACAATGCTATTCTGGATACTGAGTAAAAGAGCAGACCACTTGAGATGGGTGCGCAACAGCTTGGGCATT